>JARVGS010000736.1:20868677-20883182 GCA_031762315.1 Hypsolebias antenori
AAAATAATGATGGTGGAGCATGTAGAATCAGACAAATGTAACAATTTTAGTGATGATCTAAGTGATTGTTTTGGAAGATGAACTTAGTAAAAGTGTGTCTGAGATTAACCTTTCCTTAATAAATGCACGTATATGTTCAAATGAACAATGTTGAGAGTTACTGCAAATGAGTTGAATAAAGTTTGACTCAGCTGACTCTTTTTTTTTGTTTGTTTGGTTGCTTTTTTGTTTAATGTGCCTCATAGTCCAAAAAATACATTACCTAAACTAAAAATATGGTACCTTAATGGTATTTAAACACTGTAGGACAGTCAAAGTTAATGCTTAATAATCCAGGTAAAGAAATCCAATAATGTTCAGTCAGTCATTTGGACAGTTCCGTTTTAATTTTATTTAATTTTTTTTTCTGGAGAGACATTTCGCCCTCCATCCGAAGGGCTTCATCAATCTAAAAAGTCACATACAAACTGTTTTCCCCACCAAACAGTACACTCCTACAGTGGACCAACCAGTTTGCTGGTGATAAGACGGTTTCTGGGGGCTGTTCTCTCTCCGTCAATTCCTCAGTGGGACAGTGGTCATTATTTAGCCACACTACTTTTCAACCACCAAAAACCTAAAAAGGCATTCATTTGTAAAACAACAAAACATGAAAATACTCACAAACGTGTTACAAAGTAATTTAGTGCCATTCCCCTGATAACAGTGATTGTGCTCTTTTAGATGAATGGGTATTTATGTTTCAAATATTTACTTTTTTTAAAACAAGGAATACATTTATTATATTTCAGGGTTTAAGATTGTTCTTATATTTAGAGCCTTGTGTAAAATATTTGGTAATCCATTTCTCTTGTTTCATTTAAAGCTTTTTTGAATATTCAGTCAATTTATATATTACAAAGTAGTCCTGCCTGACTGTGTACACTGTTGAGCTTTTAATTTTACATGAACTGTTGTGGACATCTCTGCGAAGTTGCTTGGGTAACTGGAGATGCATATCCTCCCTGTGTGGATTAATAATTTAGAAACTGACGAAACTTTCAGACGCTGGTAGAGTTTCTTACAGATGCTCTTGCACCAACAGTAGGTGTTCCCTGGTTGATAAAAAAAAAAATGTCCAAAAGACGATGGGTGGAATTCAAGATCTGCCAGACCATAAGCTGTTCAGCGCCCGTCAGCCGAAGAAGGAGAGCATCTTCTCCTGCTCACGCTGCTGCTGCTACTGGTATGTTTGTAAAACTGGGATTTAAAAAGCTGAATAAATAGGTTCAGTATGCAGTTGTTGTATTAGCAAAATGTATACCTGTAGGCTCTGTGAACGCCAAAAAGATTTTCATCTTTCAACACTGGGTGTAAAATTTAGAACTAAAGTTGAGTTTTTCTTCAAATGTGATTGTTAAAAACAAAACGAAAGAGTTAAGTAATAAAAAAAATACTAATGTTGTAAAGAAATACACCATTTTCACATAGTTTCTAAGCATTGCTCTAGCTGCATAAAGTTTTTTTTTTAAGTTAAAAGCAAATATATTTAAGTATTTCAATTATTTCCAAGGAGATATGACCTTATTACTAAAGTAAAAAGTAAATAATAGGCATATAAATAAATTACTCATTGCACAATCAGTCCAAATAAAAGTCAAACGGAGCTCTCTTTTTTAAAGGAACAATCAATTTAAGTGATATTAATCGCTTAGCACTTAACAGCGAAAACACTGAGCATCTTTCTTTTAATCTTATTCTTCATTGAACCCGATGCTGGTCTAGCATATAACCTGCAATCATAATCTTAAATTATTCCTCTTTATGGATAAATGTGGCACTTTAGAACAGCCAAAACATCCAACTGTGGCTAAAAGTTAAAACTCAGGGCCATTCATTGGCAGGAATCCTTTTTAAAATGAGAATAGTTATAGTTAGAAAGGAAACTCGGCGGGACAGCTTCGGCAGCCTCTCCTCTTGTTACCATAGCAACTGGACCAACTAAACATAATTCAGACTGCAGGTTTTACTGGCAAATTTAAAAGATTATAGCTTTTAAATAAGTCTATGCAATTAATTAAAGTCATTTTTGGCAGATTGCATAACTGTACTTTGATACCTGAAGTGAAATGCCTGTGCTGTTTTTATGTTTATTACACCCAAACCAATAAAAATTACAAAAGGGAAAATCAGAATAGAGCCATGTGGCTCATTTAGATTTCATACTGATTGATCTCTAATCCACAGGGTTGGACTGGCACCAACATGCATTCATGTACTGCCAGCTGAGCACATTTTATTACCATTTCAATTTACCTGGTGTTTTACACCCAAATATAGTTATCCAATAAATAGAGGTATTGTTCTAAATCAAATGACCCAACAATATGTGAGCTTTTTATAATGAACTCCACCTTGATTTAATTAAAAATCAGTCAGCTGATCCTAATTAACAAACATTTTTAGGCCATGATGTATAATTTAAAAAATATGCATACAGCTTTAATCTTGTTGTGCTTTATTTAATAGAATTTCAGAAATATAAAACAGAACAGGATTCTAAAATGCACAAACTTTTGAAACCACTCTTGTCCTATATTCAATATTTTTTTATAATCTCCCATAAGTTACAACTAAGTCTTGCTCTGACTGTTAATAAGCATTTTTATTATACTGTGCATAAATAATGAATTTATTTAATTAGATTTGAAGTTGTAATTTTAAGGAAAAAGATTTTTAAGCAGATTACAATTTTGCTATTTACGGTAATTTGAATCTTTCCATTTTACCAAATTGTAAAATGTGCAGAAAGGAAGAAAGTCTGAGGGATAGTGTCTAAATTTTCATCTGAATTAAGTGGCAGTGACGATGAAAGGAATCCAGAACTAAAAAGAGGTAAAAAATTAAATAAAGTACAGTACAAGTCTAGTGTTATGGGGAAGAAGGGGATGTGCTTTCTGAATGAGCTTCAATAAAGTTAACAATTACATTGATGGGATGATGTGATGGGAGACAAATACAACATATGACGATTATTTGCTTTCGTTATAGAATAATGTAAACTGAAAATGTAGAGGGGGAAAGCCATTGAATTTATATATTACTTATGGAAAATGTGGTTTGGGCACATTATAAATCTTTAACTAGGTGAGTTCACGGAAGTAGGAAAGGGTAACTACTTAAGAAAAATATAAGGAGATATTTGACAGATGTAAAATGTCCACTAAGGTTTTGGCATTGAACATATAGTTACTTCAAGAGTTTTTGCTCTCTCAACGTATGTCTATGTTGCCTATCCAAAATAATGTGCTCAAAGAAGAGATGGAAGAGTTAAACCGTTTAAATTTGTCACACAGTGGTACATCAGGGACTGGTTTAAAATATGTCACAAGTTAAGAAATAATATAATTTAGCGTCCCCCTATAAGTTAAAATGTATGTGAAGCAAATACTTCACTGTTTCATAATATTTTATGAAAGCAAGGGTTAAGTAAAATTATTAAATGCATAATAAAACTGCAGAATTTTGTGTTGTGAACTACAAATTTAACATTTTCGACAGCAAGTGAAGCAGCCGCCAGTTAACGGTCAGTGGGCGTGGCTTTGAATGCACCTACTCGACGTCATCACTGTTGGGTCTCATGTTTACGTGGAAAACATGGCGGCGGACTACAATCAAGGAGATAGCTTGTGAATTCGAGCCGAGCCGTGCGACGCAGACTGTTAGCTTTGAGATTTTTGTCGGAGATATTTCGTATGAAGACGTTTCCGTCTTGTTTCAGCCACGAACGCAGCCGGAATGGAAGACGAGGAGAGGCTAAAGAAGCTCGAGGCCGGCAAAGCTAAGGTATTGATTTTAACATTGCTCCCACTGCTTTAAAGTTGTAACCATTCGTTTTTGGGAGATTGTATTTTTTTTCCCTGTGGGTATGTCAGTCAGCTGTTTTAGCCCCCCTCCCTCCTGTCTCCTCCACATCACCCTTCTGCTCTCAGCTGTCATGCGCCCTGCTCCTGACAGCTGAGGAGGGTTAGCATTTCTGCTAACGCCTTTGTCATGCTGCATTTCTGACATTTCTCCTGAAAGCTTTATTACATTTCCTGAACTGCAGGGTAAGAGTATACAGGCAGTGTTAACTTAAGCACCAAAAAGTCGAGCCTTACGTCGTTATTTAAGGTTCTGAAAGCCACCTGAAGTGACAGACAAGCTGGTGTAACAGGATTTACAAGGCATGTCCTCACACTAGCTAGAAAAGGTACTGCTTCACGTGCCAAACTTGTTTCATGGGCTTTGACAGCAAGGGCCAATGACAGATATGACAGGATAACGCTCATCTGTACAGCAGCTAATTTTAATAAAAATGGGATAGTTTGTAAAACTGTTAATTAATCACATTCCCCATACTGTCACTGGAATAAACAACAGAGCAGCTCCTGTTGCAACTGTGTTGTCGATTTCTACACCTAAACTAATCTCCTGCATCACTTGTGTCAATAAAAGTCCGGCAAAGCTAAATCTGACACTCCTTAGAGCAGTGTAGGACAGGTACCGGTAAATGTGTTCATATCAGCTTTATAATTAGGTACATCTCTACTACACAGACAAGAATATTGATAGCAATAATACTACACCCTGAAAACAGCATGCATCATAGGCGTGTCAGAATGAAAATGGAAGTACAGATAATCGTTTCAAAACTGTGCCACAGCCTTGTTATTTTAGGTAGTTTTGATAGTCAATTTGTGTGACCACAAAGTTTTTGTCATTGTAGCGCGGAGCTGATTTGTTAGCGAGTGATTTTCATGACATTTACACAAAACTTGAGAAAAATACAGAATCAAATGGAAACATATCATATAGATGAAACAGAGGGCTATCATTAAAATATCCCCATGTTAATGGTGCAGAGTAACCCAATACACGTAACAAGAAAACTTTTTTTGTCATTGCAGAATTTATTGTGGATTCAGTCCTCTTGCTTAAAAGTTAGATTGCAGAGACCTTAAAATTGTGACCTTGAGTTAGGTATGACTCTGGTATTTTGACTATAAAGGCCCCTTGTTGGCTTGTTAGATACACAAGGCTGTCGCCATGTCCTCA
Source organism: Hypsolebias antenori (assembly GCA_031762315.1). NCBI lineage: Eukaryota > Metazoa > Chordata > Actinopteri > Cyprinodontiformes > Rivulidae > Hypsolebias > Hypsolebias antenori. Next base: position 20,873,754 of record JARVGS010000736.1, read on the forward strand.
CATGCAGTAAATAAATCCAGGGCATGGCTATTTTTTGATAAGTCAGATGAGACCTTGCAAGTTTGGACTGAATCTGAGCTGATAAATTTGAAGGCAATGCTTTTGTAAACTCATCATGACAATAATATTTAAGCAAGTTTTGCATGTAACATGAGACTGCCCAATCTTTTGTCAAAATGTATATTTCATTCATGTGGTATTAATAAGTGTTCTTTTTCTTAAAAGCAAAAAACAAAAACTGAAGCAAAATGCAGTGACGCTGAATGAGGCGAGTCAAGTGAACGACAAGGTTTTTGTTTATGTTGGAGTGAAGAGTAAACTGTCAGTCATCTATTGTGCGGCACCAGACAAGTGTTCGGAGTCACACCAGACATAAAGCAGAGTGAAAATCGTGGGCTGATGTTGCCTGACTATTGTTTGAAGCCATGAGCAGCAGATGTATCGTAGCCTTTTATGTTTGCCTTCAAAATTGAGCATATTTGACAAGCAAGTTGCTGTCAACAATGAATTCATTTGTTTCAGTTCTTGCTTAGATTTTAATTTATTTAGACTTCGCTCAAGATTTTTGCAAGATTTTCTGTTACTGTAAAAGAAACAGTCAGTTGTGGCCCCTCTTCCATTCACCAGAGAGGGTCTGTGATTTGATATTTTAGTTTCACGAAGCTTACAGATTGAATAAACTTTCATCTTTTTTTACTAGTGCCTTTTCTCTTTTAATGTCTACAGATCCAAAATGATTTGGCCAAACATCAGTAGTTAACGGTTCTGCTAAAAAACAGTTGTAAATGTAAAATAGCAATAAAGTAAGCTTTGTTGGGGTTCAGCTGGCCTAAAATGTCAGTATCCCTGTCAGGTGCTCCTGCAGGTTTTGAGAACAGGTGATCTTCTTAACTTGAATAGTTAATCACTCAGCTGAAGGAGCTGTGTATTCTTCTGTGTGATGAACAACCTGGAACAGATTACACAGCTCATTAATTGGCTTAATTGACCCTGAAGGGTTTTCTTTTCAGGCTGCAGTAGTTATTGCATGCTGCATCATCGCAAAATTAACATCCTTGACCTTGCAGGTGACCAACTTGGACAGCGTGCAAGTCTCGAAACTTGGATGACTGAGTTTATTTTTTTCCAAACAAGTGTTTTCGTTTGACGCGTCTTTTGGTAAACACTTTAAAGGAAAACTGAAAGAGAAACAATTAGTTTTAAATTGATGTTACATTTGCACACTACAAAGTGAGGCATTCATAGCATACCATTCATGAAGCTGTGGATTTAACTGTAATGAAAGAACAATCTTCCTTTTTAGGTTTGATAAACAAATTTAAACGCGTTATGTATGAGTTGATTTTATTAAAAAAAAAATTTGTCAACATAAATATTATGCAACAATTTCAGCAAGCAAAAAAGGATGTGATGGGCAAACTTGATAAAAACATTTATAATTTTTAATTTTTTAAAATGCAGTTTTTACATAAAATATATACCATTTAACAACCAAGTATTCTCCTTTTATTGAACACACTAATTTTATTAAGGAAAGTCCGCATTAAAATAAAAGTATTAATGAAGTTATTCTATATTTTCATTTTCAATGTATATTTAAAGTCAACAAAATTAGGTGAATGAACATTGCTCAAGAATGGCAACTCCATAACTTATTTTGATTTATCAGTTCATTAAATTGTTTTCAATCTTATGAGAAAGCTGTTGTTCAGTTAAAATACAGCACTCAGTTTAATCTACAGGGCTCAATTTGAGATCAAATTAGTGAAGTAATATATTTAGGACTTGTTGTTTCAAACCAGTTTAATGAAGTGTTTTGTTTTCCTCCTTTCTCTTCTGGTGAAGCTGGACTGGTGCTCTGCATGGATCTCTGGTTTGGCTCATTTTAACATCAGCTTTATTCAAAAATATTTCTGTGTTGCTGTCTGCTTCTAGGACAATGAGGGTCTCTGTGATCGCAGATTTTGTGCTGGATTAAACACCTCCGTCACACTTGGGTTCATGACTTTGATTCTTCCTTAAATTTCTGCAGAACCATACTTATCTGTTATCTATTTTCCTCTGGTTGTGCTTGCTTTTGCACAACACTGCAGATCTTTGTGGTGTGTTTAAGTGCAGCTTTTTTTGTTTTTTAGTGTAGATTTTTGTTCATAAGAACATATTGCTTTTTGTCTAGAAGAGTGTTTTGTGAATTTTGTCTTGGCTAGTTGCAATAAATTCTCATATTCTGTCATTATAATGTTCACAACACTATGAGCAGGCTGTGAAAAATTTAATGGAGTTGGGTTGCGTCTGATAGCCAGATTTCTATATAAGTATTTTTGCATTCAGTTGTCTGATTTTTTTTAATAGTCCTTTTTGTATTGATATTGAGCAAACTGATATTACAATATCAATATTTTTTATTATACTGTGCAGCTTGAAAGCAGAAACTGAGATTTATTTAGCTTGGCAAAATTAGGCTTCCTTTTTTTAACTAGTTTACATTGTGTTAAATAACTTATGAAAGCTGTTGTTTAGAAGAATTTTGTAATAGTTTGAGGACGTTAATTTTGAACCCATATAGGATAAATACATTTAAAGTGTCTGGGGAGAGCATGCTTTTGGAATGGCCTTAAAGTGACCTACAGAGCAGCTCCTCACACATCAAACAATTAAAATTACTCTAAAATGGACACAGAAAGGACCAAAGTAATGTCTGTATTTATCTCCTCTATTAGTTTTGGTAGCCATAAGGTAACCAGGTGACCTGGTGAGGAGTCAGATGTGGCAGTGGTAGCTCTTGTTGTTACCTTCGCTGTTAGAACATGTGCGAAGAAGATTCTTAGACCCTCGGGTGTTTATTAAGAAAATGCTGATGCTTTCATCAGCAGATAATGTGAGGATTTTGCACTGCAAGAACCTCTTCCTGTCTTTAATGCTCAAGATCTTTTTTGCAGTGTATGCCACAAGAATACGTTAAGACAGAGCACCACTGCATTTAAGGTTATTACAAGATGCAGTACTTTTTAAACTCTAAACCTCCCTTTCTTGGTTTCTTTTTTTAGTTTGAAATCCAATTTTGTTTGCTTAAAATTATCATTTGAATATAAATTGTTGGCTGGTATGTAAACCAATAGCTGTAGTTGAGACATACAAATGTATTTTCATATAAAATGACCAGTGAAATGCATTTCTTTGACTAACTCAACAAACTGAATGCTTTGTAATCTGAAGCCTTTTGTAGGCTCTTCAGGCTTCATCAATAATGCAATAAGCATGAGTGCTATTTTAGGTAATCAATACATCAATGTATGCAATCTCAAGCTAGAAAGACATTATCTGGGTTAAGTTGGAGGATCGCATCTTCCAAAAAGGATCAGAGCACATTTTATTAGGTAATTTTTTTCATGGTGGTAATCAGCCACTATTGGAGGCCGATATGCAAAAAACCCCTGCACAAATGCCTGTGTAGATGCTATCAGACAGCAGATGGTGATACACCTACGTAGTTTCTGTTTACCCAGATGGTGATGCAGCTATGCAGGCTTCATTTCTCCATATGCTCAGCCAATGGCCCACTCTGCCCTGCCAAATAGGGCAGCTTGTAATGATAAGCAGCTCAGCAAAAGGCAAAACTCTGGGTGATTCCTCAGAGCAGGCCCGCTGCTGCTCATGTCTGATTCTGAGTCAAAATAAAAGACTTTGACTGTTGTCATTGTGGCTGGTAAAATGCCTGTCCCGTAAGATTGTCATTAGTACTTCTTTTTCTTTCTGTGGTTTGAGATGTACAGTATGAGGCTCCTCTTGACATACAGATATGGTTATGTTTGGACAAAGCCGGGGTCATGTGAGGAGGTGCGGAGGCTCAGATGAAGAGCTTTTAAGCTGTGAATTGTAGGTGGGAACGTGACCACCTACTCTGCTTTGTCGTGACAGCTTTAAAAAATTATTATTTTTTTACTGTTGCACCAAAGACTGCCTAAATGTTTTGGCAATTTAAGTTGGTGTATGACTTGGGTTTTCCGGGTTGTGTATGTAATCTGACACTAGACCATTTTCTATGAACCGAGGGATGGTTGAAAGTAAAAATACTAGTAGATCAGCAGTTTCTGAAATCCTCAGCCCGTCAAGTGCTAACCATGCCATATTCCAAGTTTTAAGTACTCTTGCTTTCTTTTGATGCTCTATTTTCAACAAGTCATTTTCACCATGTTCAGACCTAAACAGACTGTGTTGCTCCTGTATGTTTGGCTGATTGGAGACATTTGCGTTAACAAGTGCTTGAACAGGTGTATCTAACAAATGGCAGGTGAGTGTATTTATTCACGAGATGCAAAGACATTTCACAGAATAACCAGAGGAGTGTAAACTGACCATAGGGGTCAGACTGTCATTTGTTGGATAAACAAATGGATCAAACATTCAAAGCCAAGGTCCAGTTCTGAGATTGTTTCAAAACGTTGTCACACAACTTCAGAACATTTCAGAAAGTGAATTGTTGATAGTGCTGGATTTGTTCCATGTGTGTTCAACGTTTCTGAAAAAATAATAAATTTTGTGGATGAAATGCAGCCAGTAATTGTGCTCTCTTTGGCATGATATCTCCTTCGTTCCTGTTCCATTCTCTAGTTGATTGCATGTGTGTGCAATGGTACACAAAGAATACCTGAATTTGGTTTTAGGATTGTGTTGGGAAGCTTATGTGTCCCTTACTGTGGGGCATACAGGAAGAAATGTCCATCCTTCTACATACCAAGATTATTATATTTTGTTTTCTGTAAAGATCAATATTACTGGAAACCCTGTTCGAATGTAAATGTGAAAGAGTGAATGAGAAACATATTGCCAGTGGAGGGTACAGTTTTGCACATTCACTAATAATGGAACAAATTTTTCATTTAGTGGATTAGCTTTTCTACTAACTTTGGATATTTTTAGCAGAATTAACTTCCACTAAATTAAGTTTGACCAACATTGTCTAACAAAATTCACAAACTTGTTCCTGTCCATTGTGGGCATGTTTCAAAGGCTGTTTGGCACGCTATTGGCTTAATACATGTACATGTGGCAAGAAATTCAACTGGAAGGAGATAAAGACATGTGGCGCAACTTGAGTGACAGTTGTCTAAGCGATTAGCCATTTAGCGTTGGCTTCTGCAATTTTTTTTACCTGTTTAGCTTTAGAGAAGCTAATTGTTTAGTTAGCAGAATATGGGTTAGCGAAGCTAATTTTTTGGTTAGCTGTGCCCACCACTGCATATTGCAAAACATTTTATTGAACCTGGACGAGGTTTAAAGTGTTATTAGCTACCCTTTTACTCGATTATAGTCACTTTCTACAGAAAGACAGATAAATCACTTAAGACTGTAGCAATTCTTGTGGCTTAAAATAGCCTTAAACTCCTCCAAGACCTAAAAGGTAAACACAATCTAAATTAAATTGCCATAAGGTAGAACGTTTTTCCGAATCATCTGTTGACACGGTCAATTTTAATTGGATTTAGCTACATTTAACCATCTGGCCCATGAAGAAACACACAAAAGCACTTGTGGTACACCTGTCTGTTAAGGTGCGCAATCTTCTTGGATGTCTGTCATATGGTACAGGGATATTTAGCAGACAGGAGATGGGCATTAGTATGGTATCCTTGGCAACAGCATATCTAAAAAGGGCCTGCAGCAGACGGTCCATGCAGCCACCTGTGGCCCTTCTGTCAGCACCGCTCAGGTGACTCTCCTGCTAATTTGTTGATGTCCAGGTATAATGGCTGCCAGGTGTACTAACTTTACAGGTTGATAAATTAGTATGATTGTTTCCATGATGATGATCAAGTAGAAGGTAGCTCATAAAAAAAAAGGCTGGAGTATAAAACTGCGGAAACAGAAATAGTCAGTACAAAGTATGCACTCTTTATAGGACAGGTGTGGTTGTATCAGAGATAATGTGTGCTTTGATTACTTGATCAATTAGTTCGTTGCAATACACTAATTGCAAATTTTAAATATAGTTCATGAGTCATTTGCAGGAGACTTGTAGTCTTAAACCTAACAGATTTCAATTTCTGACATATAAATTATGTTCTGGTTGAACTCAAACTTCATTTTTATTTGTATTCAGGGAAAGATGATAACAGAACAATCATTGTGGTGGACTGAGGAAATTTTTCATTGGCATATATCGATGTTCAGAGATCAGTAACCATTTCATGATCGTTTATTCAAATGTAGCAGTTTAACACTCATACACATCGATCTGCTTGATTATGAACAAAACAAAAATGGTGATTGGTTGTGATTTAGCTCATTCTTACTTAGGCTGCTTTTATTGAAGGCTTGTTAAGAGTTCAGTTCGCAGTGTATACCACATGTTCCTCTCAAATTAACATTTTATACGCAATAAATAAAATGTGTAAAGCTCCGATGTATAAAATTTAAGCCTTGCTATTCTCACAAGTAAATGCATAATTTTTCTTTTAATCGTTAGCACAAATTTGGGGTCTCTCATAATTGCACTGAAAAAGAAGCATGATGTCAAGTGTAACAACACTTTGCTGATGTGTCTTTATTTTAAATCATCTTATGCTAAGGTGTGGCCAGTTTGAATATCCATAAAAGAAGGCAAACATAGTTTTAATTGATTATTTAATTAATCCATCAATCAGCCCATCACTAATCACAGCACAATGCTATTGGATGGAGTAAAAAGAAGCCAACTCTGAAGCGAAAGAAGCTCATTTAACTGAACCAACTGAAGCAGATATCAACTTCTCACTAATGTTCAAATTGGAACAGCTGGCAAAAGACAACATAATTTTTGTAGACGCCGAATATTAAAAATCTGCCATTTAAAAAAGCATGACCGTCTGTTTTAACACTTAATAGACACACTGTAAATTGAAAAGCAATCCCTTTAGTCAGGATTAGCACCTGTCACAGTAAGAAGCAGGTGTTGGTCTTATGGCTACAGGGAGGGACAACTCATTCCTAACGGGCACAACTTCTATTTGGGGCATAAAATGTTTCGCTTGACTATCACTAAGCTGTGTCATTTCAGAGTAAGTATCAGTTTTTTCTTCTTTGATAGCAATTTTAAGAGGGATCCTGCATAAGGTTTGAAGTAGATGAATCTTGACTAATGGGTCACACACAAAAAAGCATCTGAATGGGTTCTGCAGTGGGAAAACTAGATGCTAACAGACTGATTGTTCCTGTAAGATCATTTAAACATTCACTTTTATTTGCAGAAAGTGTATTCTTTCAGGCTTAGCTGTAACACTGCCTGTTAAACATCTTCTCTCTCCAGCTTGCCGAGTACCGCCAGAGAAAAGCTTATGCGGACTCCCAGAAGAAACAGAAAAAGAAGAAGAAAAAGAAGCCGGCTGAGGACTCGGAGGGCGATTCGCAGGAAAGAGTGGAGGTCGAGCCGCCTCAGTCTGTGGGAGGAGAGGAGGTCTCAGGTGGAGGACAAGATGAATCACAAGGAGGAAACGGAGAACCGCCCACCACAGAGTTTACCTTCACCAAGACACTGAAGAGCGGAGAAACTGTCAGGCATAACCAGACTTATAAGATCGAGGTAAACACGTTTGATTCATACATTACTCAATACAGCAACTCATATTTTCTTTATTAGCCTTATCAGAGCCAAATATTATTATGACACTGCCGCACACTATTTATTGAACACTACAGTTCATCTTCCTTAAATGAATGAGATATTTTGACCATATTTTGAAAATGGACAACAAACACTAACATTTTCTCTTTGGAAAAGTTGTATTTGAACAAGTCTCCCATGTTGAATGTCAATAATGCGCGTGAACTGCTGCAACAAACGTCGTAAAGTAATCTAATATTTGGTATTCCTTAAAGGAATGTGTATTGCCCATTGCCTTTCATAACAGTTTTAAACTGAGATCATCTTATGACGAGACGGGACCAAGCAGTAGTGTTTTGGTCAATGTTTGATACCCGTTATAAGTAATTGGTCTGAGTATTAGAAACTAATAATATGTTTTTGTATCAAAAGAAACAGCATGCAGCCTAGAAAGTACACAGATAAGGATTGAATAAAGCACAACCAGGAAAAGCTAAAATCCTATTTAAAAAATAAACTTTTCTTATGCTACATCTAACTTTATTATGCATATCTGTTAGAAGCCCTGATATTTTCCCAAATAAAAACAAGGACATAAACATACAATGCAAAGGTATGTCCATCTGCAAAACATTTTTGTGGTTTATTTGTAGAAAATATGCCATTTAGTTTTGTTTGTTAATTTCTAACAAAAAGCATTTCCTCCACTTGCATTATTTTATAAGAAATTCAGTATAAAATAGATTTTTTTTTTTTTTAATATGCAGACCTGAGGGCTCTTGTACATTTTGTCCCATCACTGCAATCTCTTTTGCATGACCATGTGCTGCCGCTCTTTTCCCTGAACCCGTCATGGACCCAAAAACAAGTACCTGGTTGTCATGGAGACAGACAATTGCTTTTAAACAGGTTTGGATGTGTCGGTCTGTGTGACCAATTCCTACGGCCTTGCAAAGCATTTCAGAAAACTGAAAGGTTGGCTGAATGTATCATTATGTTTCCTGGTACATAACATTTTTATTTTTTATATTACCTTGAGAGGCCCCGATGTCCACTCTGTTATGAAGCACTTGGGGACAAACAGTAAATTACTGCTCAGTGAATGGGAGCTGCTGAGCATCTCTAACAAAACACATCTACTTGCTTTTAGTTGCTAAACTGTACAGAATGGTTTGTTCCAATTTGTTTGAAGGTAACATTACAATTCCTTTTGTTTCAGTATTTGTCTTGCTAAACCTTTTGTCATTTATTCAGATTAAACTTGTCATGAGGCCCCAGCCTAGGGTGATGCTGCTTGATGAGAATCACAGCAGCATCAGAGTTTTTAAAAATTAAAACAATTAATCAAAAGTACTTAATGTTAGGGATGCACGGTATTGGATTTTTGGCCGATATTCGATACGTTAAAATTTATTTGGCCAATAACCGATACCAATACCGATTTTCTTTTTTTCCCCCTAGACCTACTTAGAGAGACTACATAGCTTTTTCTGCTGTGGAATTAAAATACATTATTCCACATGGTCTGTCAGTTTGGCCTGCCACTAAATGCAGATGCCAAAAAGGGGGCTGAAGATGATCTAACACTTCAACTTGGATTATGTTGAATGTCAAATTTATTTTTGACATTTACTCTCTAACACAATAACACTCAACAAGTGCAAATTTGTAAATTTTCACAAATTTAAACTCAACGGCGCGTATGATGTCATAATGTTGTGCTGGCATTTCAGGCATCCTTGTCACTGGGTTGTCATACAAAACAGCGCCTTTCTTATCGGTGAGTTATTTTGATGGAATGGCCGATGTCCAATATTTAACTTTATCGCTAATATCGGCCAATACCATGC
>JARVGS010000736.1:20883282-20894081 GCA_031762315.1 Hypsolebias antenori
TATTTTGTTAGCTAACTGCTTGGAAACACATTAAAACGGTGTTCTAATTACACTGTTGTTGTATTACATTGAAAAAAACGTGTTTAAAACGACGTATATGGCCGCCACGTGGGTAGCGCTCCGACTTCCGGCTGAAAATCCGGAGTTACAGCCACCACGTGGGTAGCGCTCCGAGTTACGGCAAAATCGGGTTACGAACGGGCCGCAGGAATGGAACCCGTTCGTAACTCGGGGACAACCTGTATTTGTGGACATGTATTTCTACATTTTTCTGATGTTTGTTTCTAAATGTAACTCCTTCCACTCTTTAGCCGTTTGTTTCTAAAAACACAAACAAAAAAAAACAAAAAACCTGTTTAAAAAAAAACTGACCATATATTTTTACTGTCCACGTACAAAATAATAAACAAAACTCAACAATAACTTCTGTTCTTCAAAAAGGAGCTTAAAATGACAAGAATAACTTCATGTTTGAAAAATAACTTGAATACAAAAGTGAAAACTCAGCCCTGACAGCAGCTGCTTTTAACTCTAGCCATATTTCTTGATACCTGAGAGCTCCCCGCCCCAACCCCTTGTCCTGTTCGGCATTGTGGCACTCAGAATTATTGTCTGAGTGTTGAGGTGATACTCAACAGATTTACTTTGACAAGCAGAGCATTATGGCTGGCTTTAATGCTCCACTTGATGTATAAATAAAACTTTATTAGAATTTGCTTTGGGTTTGTTTAAGGTGTAATGGACACTGGGATGAAAAGACAAAGACGAAAACAAAGCTACAAAAGTAAGAGAAGGGGTAAAAGAGAAAGAAGGAGATATGAGTAGAGGAGAGAGAGAGAGGTATAAAGAGAACACACATCAACATCACTGAAGTTTGCCTCTAGACCTGCGGAAAGAAAAAAAGACAAAAAAGAGAAACCACAACAACAAAACAACATATACAGTATAATGATACTTATAACATCATTAGAAAGTATTTTATACAGTACATGGTAATGCAAGATGTATTTATTGTCCACCACAACCCAACGGAGTGTGTATCTGATAAACACCTGAATCTAAACACCTGTGTGAGCATGATTGTCACTGTAAGATTTCTCCAGAAGAATGTTCAATAGTGGATGTGGGGACCCACAGACCCGCCCTCACAGGACGCAATGGTAACACAGGGAGGACCGGGGCCACAGACACACAGCGGCCCCCAAGCCCGGAGCCCCGGGAGTCCCCCAAATTGATCCAAGCGAGGGTACCATCCAAAACCCAACCTGAGACATAAACGGGCCACACAGACAGCCCGACAGAGCCTCTGTCATGCCGTCCATGCGCCCCACCACCCGACAGAGACCGCAAGCCATCCCCAGGCTGGGAGCCAGAGCAGCAGGGAGCAGCAGTTGGGGGAAGCCGGCCCAGCACGCCAAGGACCGGCACCCCAAGAGCCCCACACCACAGGCCCGGAGAAGCCCTGGCATGCCACCTATCTCAGTTATGTCTCAAACTGTTTTCACACATATTCTAGAGTCCCAAATGGCTCTGTGCTTGATCCAAAGGGCACAAAATTATTCAACTGTCACTCCAGGCAAATAAGATTTCAAGAAAACAGTGAGACAGTTGATGTTCAGTCAGGTCATCTGGACGATTTCTTTCTTTTTTTTTTTTTTCCTGAGATGCTTCATCCTTCATCCAAAGGACATCATCAATCTGAGGAGCCACTGACAAACTGAGTCCCACCACAAACAACACACTCCCATAGTGGGGGAAAAACTGTTTGCTGGTGATAAGATGGCCTCTGTTTTTTTTCCCCACTATGGGAGTGTGCTGTTTGTGGTGGGACTCAGTTTGTTGGTGGCTCCTCAGACTGAAGAAGTCCTTTGGATGAAGGATGAAACGTCTCAGCAAAAAAAAAAAAAAAAAGAAACTGTCCAGATGACCTGACTGAACATTGTTGGATTACCAAGCATGAACTTTGTTGAGTGAGACTAATTAAATTTACAGATACAGTATACTGTACACAAATATACTATGTCACTTGTGCACTTGTAAAAGCATCAGCTTCATTCATTTAGGATTCAAGTTCTTTTAGTCATATACACCACATGTTGTACATGTGGTGGAACAACATTGTGTACACAGGGTCCCAGTTACATCCAATTAGAGTATTAAAATGTAAAAGAAAAATAGTAATAAGATCTAAGATATGAACTAAGAAAAATGTTAACTAAAAATACACTAAGCACTAATAGCATTAAAAAAAATGCTGAACTACAGCACCTGACCTGTGACCATCATGCTGACCTTTGCTAATTTGTAACTATACAATGAACTAATTTGCCATAAATATTTATCTAATGTTTATAAGTTTAAAAACAGATTCATACGGTCAGTTATCTTTGAAGTAATAGTCATTTCTTATTTTTGTGTTGCAGCCAGACAGCGAAGTTTCCACCACGGCTGAAGATTGTTCCTCAGAGGTGAGTCAACGCATCTCAAATTCAAAATGGTCTTTTGGTGAAGTGAACTTCCTGTTTTTTTTTTAATTCTGATTTATTGTAGAATCAATGTATAGGACTGCTTGGGTACCAGTGTTATTGAGGATTTATGGCCATAAATAGGCTTAAATATTCGCATTAAAAAAAGAAAAGTAAAACGTAATAACTTACAATTCCTTTGCTCTGTACAGACTGAATTAAACCTATTCTTCAGTGAAATATTAACTCATATACTGTATATATAGTGTACTTTTTGTGTTTTAGTAAGAGAAAATCATAATTATCAACCTGACTCATTTTTTGATGCACAAAGATGCTTAAAGTTCATTTCCTTCCCTGGCACTTCCCAGTTATTTGTTTTTTACTCAGAACGTTGTGAATTAACAGGTTAATGGGTGCCATGATGAGATGACAGAAAGCCTAATGATGTCTTCAAAGGATTTTATCTGGGTACAGTAATGTAATCCAGCAGCTCTCCTGGCTCTGCTTTGCTAACAAACATGCTGGCTGATTACCGGTGGTTCTTCTGCATAACTTCCACTAACCACATCTGTTTTAGGCTGGTCTTACACAGCTGTATGCTTTCATATTCATCCACAAAACTGTTCTGTGTGGAAAAGACAAAGTGTTATTGCCTTTTATAAAGCACCAGTGTTGAAATGACCTAAAAGTTTGGGACAGAACGGCGCTTTTTGACATTGTAGAAGTGTAAATTATCTGTGAAAGCTGCAGAACAGACAGTATGAGGAGGGCAGTGACTGCTTCAAGCAAAGAAAACAAAATGTTACAAAAAACATCTGTTTTCCTTAAATTTATTACAAACTGAGATGATGCTGAGATGGATTAAAAACTGAACTCAAATACATCTTTGAAGCACATTAAATATTATTTTAGATTTATAATTAAGTTAAAGATTAGGTATGAAGCTAAAGATAGAACTGTTTCAGTGCTAAATGTTTTTCTGAGCTTTAGCAGGAAAAGTTATTAACACAGCATATTATCTGACAAACGAAAGCTTGCTGTGATCATTTGAAGTTTCTTTTAATTTATGCATTTATTTTAGACAAAAATAATTTATTTGGTGGGGGGAAAAATGTTCATCTTAATTTATTTTAAAGGTTTAATTAGGTTTTTTAAACCAAAAACTTTTAAAAGTTGTTTGAACATAATTTTCCCTTGTTCATTTTAAAGTCTACTTCCAGTGAAGAGACAGTTTTAAAACCAATTTGTGAAAGGGTATTAATATTTTACATCTACTACTGTATATTATAAACTCGGTGAGCCGTTCTGTTTTTAATCTGCAGAGCTCCTTCAGCAAAGCAGAGATTGGTGCTTTTCTGATGTTGTTGAACTTGAAAGTAACAAAAAAAATTAATAAATTATAAGTCAAATACATCCATTTTTCATTTAATGTGTACATTTCTGTCTCTGTTAAAAACAGTCTTTTTCAAATTTGTGCCACAAAAACTAAACTAAAGGAACACAGAACAGGTTTTAAGCCCTCAACAACTGCTATAGTTGGACTTTGCATCCTCTGGGCATTATTATAAGGCCTGCTTTAAATTCTGTTTATTGTTGAAAGAGCATGATAGGAAATAATACATCAAAGTGTCTCCTTTTTTAATATTTTATCATACTTTTGGTGTTAATGTGTTCTTTTAATTCCTGTACTTTGGTAAGCAACTGTCTGCAGTGTATCTGCAACTATTCTTAGTTTTTTTTTTTTTTTTTACAATTTTAATTATTTTCTGGCCCATAACTACTTATAAGCTTCTGTCTTAAAGAAAAATAACTTTTATTGCTTTCTGTTTCTTTGAGCTCATCTAACTAGTCTTTTGTTCTTTGGTGATTAGATTTGTTTTCGTTGCTTATCTGAATCTTATAAAATTTGTGTTAGCCCTGACTTGTATTTTCCTGCTCAGGAGGAGGTGGACAACCTGCAGCAGGGTCATACAGAACAAGACATGGAGGATGCACTATCAACTAGGACCCAAACTGTGGAGGAGCTGAATCAAGTTCTTGAGGAAATTGGGTCTGACTTTGGCACAGAAACGGTACAACAGGTAAATGCTTTACTTTGATATGCCATTCTTCGGGGGGGGTTGCATGTCCTATTATACCTTATGATTAGATACAGTATAAATCGTGAGGTATATTTTTGAATGAATGAATAATTCTTGAATTGGAAATTAGTTAAATATTGTTTAAGACTTAAAAATGTTACAATAAAGTTTGAAGCATTGAAAACCAAATATTAAGGCAAGAGATGGGGCTTAAGACTTTTGCACATTGTACTTGGTTACATGACTGGACAGACAAAATAAGTGTGGGATTGTGTTGTATTTGTAACTTCTTCTGCGTACAGGGGCCTCTCATGTTTATTCTCACAGCTAAACCTTTTTTAATCCTTTTCTAACGCTGTACTAAATGTCCAAAAAAATGCTCTTTTCTCACAGCTCCATCTCAGCAAGCTGTTTGTTGTGGAGGTAATTGTACTGAAATTCATTTTTAATTCAAAGCTGCAGGACTTTGAAGTGGCTCTGAAGCAGCGAGATGGCATCATCACCCAGCTCACATCCAACCTTCAGCAGGCTCGTGAGGAGAAGGACGAGATCATGAAAGAGTTCTTAGCGCTGACGGAACAAAGTCAGAAACTGCAAATTCAGTTCCAGCAGGTTAGAAAAGATTTTTTTGTGCCAATTCTATTTATTTTGTGGGGTTTTTTTTTTTACAAGTTACTCATAAAAATGTATTTTACAGCACAGCATTGATTTAATAATGAAAAAAAATGAGCATTGTCCTTTTTTATTCTATCACAGCTGCAGGCAGGCGAGACGCTAAGGAATACTAGCCACAGCAGCACTGCAGCTGATCTCCTACAGGCAAGACAGCAGCTTGTTCAGTACCAGCAGCACCTGGAAGAGCTAAACATCGAGGTTGGACAGCACCAGAAAAAGAGCAGTGGACAGCTGGAGCACATCAGCCAGCTCCAACAAAAACTCGCCGAGATGGAGATGGTAAGAAGTAGCCCTGTGTGATCACGTCATATAATCAAATCTGATAGATTCAAGTGGTTTACCTTTGTGTATCTAAACCTAAATCTTTCTGTAGTCAGGGAGAAGATCAGAGGAGTTGTTGACGCAAAAGCTAAATGAAAAGGACTTGCTGATTGCTGAGCGAGACAAAGTTATTTTGAGTCGAGAGCAGTCGCTGAGAGCAGCAGAGGAGGCTTTTGCACAAACAATAAAAGATAAAAATCAGTTAATTTCAGAACAAACTGCAATAATCAAAGAACACGAGTGGTCATTGACCCTGCTCCAAGAAGAACTGACTCTTGCCGGAAGGACTACAGATGAGAATATTATTCACTGCACTGATGAGAAAGAGCTTATTATAGCAGAGAAGGAGAGGGTCATTTCAGAACGTGACTGTTCCCTTGTCCAGTTGACGAACGAGCTGGAAGCCTCAGAAAAACTCCTGCGTGATCTCCAGCAGCAAGTGGCTGCAAAGGAATCAGAGCTTGTCAAATGCCTGGGTGAGCTGGAAAGCACAAAATCTGAATTAGTAAGTTGTAAAGGGGAAATGGAGAGCTGTAGATCAGAGCTGGAGAACGAGCAAATGAAGTTAGAAAGCTGTAAGGGAGAACTTGCTGCCTCCAGACAGAAAGAGCGGATGTCATCTAATGAAATCATGCAACTTATGGGCACAGTGGAAGATCTGCAGAAACGCTGTTATCAGGGCAATGCGTCTGAGAGTGACACCATCCAAAAAATGCAGGAAGACACCGCAAGGAAGCTCGAACTTCTCCGGGCAGAGTTGGATGAGATGTACGGTCAGCAGATAGTCCAAATGAAACAGGAGATGAATCTGCAGCACGCTGCAAGAGTGCAGCAAATGATGGAGCAACATCAGTCTGAGATCGAGCTCCTAAAAACACGACAGAGTTCAAGTGGCAGCGCTGGGGAGGTGAAAGGGCTTACTGTGAGAATAAAGAAGCTGCAGGACACTTTAGAAGAGTCGCAAGCGATGTACGATGACGCTAGACACGAGCTGAACCAAGTCATCCAGGAGAAGCTGAAGCTGCAGGTCAAGGTTGACGACCTCCTTCGAGACCTCAGCGCTGCCAGGGAAGAAGTGGAGCAGGTCTGCACCAGTTTTCTCTCTCAGGAAAGTAATCGTGATGAACTCCAGCAGCTCCAGGAGACCATCGACACCCTTAGGAGTGAGCTGTCAGCTGCTCAAGAAGCTGCACAAGAGACAGAAGCCAAACATGAATCTGAAATAACCAACTACAAGATCAAGCTGGAAATGCTGGAAAGGGAGAAAGATGAAGTTCTGGACCGAATGGCAGAGTCTCAGGAAGCGGAGCTGGAACGACTGAGGACCCAGCTTCTGTTTAGCCACGAGGAAGAACTGACGAATCTTAAGGAGGACCTGCAGAGGGAGAACTTTCTGAAGATGGAGAACCTTCTTAATGAAGCTGCAGTTAGACATCAGAAGGCTCTGGACGAGCTGCGGATTAGCTATGCGGAGCAACTGGACGTGTTACGAACGGAGAAGGCAAGTTTTGCCACGGAGCGAGATGAACTGTTGCACCAAATTTTGGGGCTTAAAGAAGAGCTGAAGCTTGTGTTGCACAGCCCCAAAGCAGACGAGCTCGTGCGGCAGCTCCAAGACCTCCAGGTTGAACTGGAGGAGCTTAGAAAAGGAGCCCAAGAACGAGCTGAAACGCAGGACGAAAATCAGTTGTTGCTGAAAAAAATCGAAGTGCTGGAAAACCAGACAAAAGAAAAAGAACACTATTGGGAGGAGAAGCTAAAGGAGCACAAACTGGAAAAGGAGACACTGATTGAGTCTAATAACACATTGGGGAAAGAGATCGAATCCAAAAATGTGAAAATTGAGACACTGACAGCAGAGAACAATCAAATCCAGCAACAAGTGGCTGAGCTTTGTGAGGAAACCGAAAAGCAGCGGACGACGTTCTCTTTCGCAGAGAAGAATTTCGAGGTGAACTATCAAGAGCTGAAGGAGGAGTACACTTGTCTCGTCGAGGCAAAGACACAGCTGGAGGAGAGGACACGGAGGGAGACGCTCGAGTTTGAGGCGAAAATTGCACGTCTTCAGTTGCAGATCCAAGAGCTCGAGGAGGGGAGCAGAGATGTCAAAATGGAGGAGGTGAAAATTGAAGACAAAGATGTGACAGAGAAAGATGCAAAGGAGCTAATGGAGAAGCTGAATGTTGCTCTGAGTGAGAAGGGGAGCCTCGCTGACAGGCTTTCTGAAGTTACAGGTCAGCTGAACTTTACAGAAAACAAAGTGGTACAGCTGGAAGACGAGTTAGTACAAGCGAGACAAGAAAACACGAGGGCCATCGCTGACAATGAAAGCCTCAGGAAGAAATTGGAAAAAGACATTAAGAGGGAGCAAAGAGGAGAGAAGGAAGCCCGGGAAGAAAGACGAAGCGTTGAGTCAGAGTGTTCTTTAGAGCAGCATCGCCTTCAGATTGAATCTCTGCAAGAGGAGGTAAAGGCTCTTCAGTGCCTTTTACATGAAGCTGAAGCAGAAAGAGACGGCGCTCCTCAGACTCTGGAGCTCCACAGGCTCTCACAAACTCCGTCTCCATCAGCCGTGCGTTCCTCGGGGGAGGGACCTGTTGAAGGGCGATCCTCCCCACACAAGTCTGCAGCCTCCGGGTCAAACAGGCGCAAGAGACGGCAGAGGTCGAAGCAGGAGCGCAAAGCTGGCGGCGCTTTTTCAGACGGCAGGGAAGAAAAGCAAAGGGAGGAGGAAGAGAGAGCTCAAAGTACCGCAGAGCAGGAGATGCTGCCTCAGATGCAGAGCCGGGGTATGTCATGTTCACCGGAGAGGGCCGATGAGGAGGACTCCACTGACGGGAACCAGGGAGACGGAGGCTACAGCAACAGAGCGGTAAGCACTCCCAAGTATCTGCAGCAACACACAACAGCTCTGCTGCCTTTTTTTTTTTTTTGCTTTGAAGTCTGAATAAATATGTTTTTGCTACAACTCTGCATGCCATATTTAAAATGTCATTACTGACTGAAATAATGTTTGGGCATTTAATTTTTTGTGGCTTTATTAGAAATCCCTGGACTGAATTCCCAGCCTGATCAGACTGCGATTTTTTTGAGGAAAATATGACTAAAGCATTTCATCGCTGACATGTTTTCTCTGGGGAGTAACGGTCCTGATTGTAAATTGCCTGTGAGTCTGCAGGCTCGCTTTGAAAGGTAGCATTCTGCAGGCAGAGTCACACTGCAGTGTTCAAAGATACATTTGTAAATCCTACAGATGTTCAGAGGGGTTGTTGTGGAAAGATTGATACAAAATGACAACGTATTACGCATGTAAAATTCATGGATGAGGACTCTGCGTAGTATTCTGCTAATATCAACATGAAAAGCAGCACAGTGATGTGTTTGAAATGTCTCACACTGCATCGGTTTACAAAGAGCTGAGAAATAAAATACATCTTCAGCTTTGAATCATTGCCATTGTGCAGAAATGTGTAGTTTCTCTCCGTCCAGCAGGGAGTGAAGGGTTTGAGGTGAGAAGCCATTTGAACCATTTGTTTTGTTGCAGATACACAAGACAAATTATTGTTTACATTGTTTGTTTTTCTGTTTCACATGGGGCTTCATAATGCTTTTGCCACCTCCTGAACTGGAATGAAATACTCGCTATAAGAACTTTTTTTCAAGGCCAAAGACCATTTTGATTCGTAATGGCGCCGAAAATTTAGATTTTTGGAATGCTCTTAACTTTTTAAATTGTGTAAATTTTGTCGGATGGTTTTAAAAAAACTAAGTGCAACCAGGCCTGTCCCAATAAACAAATCAATTAATCTCATGATAAATGAAAATTATCAACCTCATTTTAATTTATTGGCTCTATCGTTTCTTCGTGTTTCTCTTTCTACTGAAGACAATGGATGACAAAAAGCTCAACTCCATTGCTCTTCACTGACCCCTTCCTCTTTTCTCTTTAAAGTCTGTTTGAACCGTCCAAAATTTCTTTTTTTATTATTATTATTTTTTGGGGATTGTTAAAAGCAGCTAAGCTGAGAAGCTTAGCTACGAGCTAAGCTAACAGGCCGACCTTGGGGGAAAAAACTTCATTTGACAATAATTACTAATTATTGTCAAATTTCAAACAATATTATCGTTTATCGCAATAATTTCTGAGAATTAATCACCCAGCAAAATTTGTTACTGTGACAGGCCAACATGCAGCAGATTAAAAACTGTTTTTAATGATCAATTATTTAATGATTAAACAAAATGATAGATAATAGTAGATAATATTCAGAATCACTTTTTTTAGTTTCTCTGCTTCCTCTCAGGAAGTGAATCATAACTGTGCATTTGATTAATTTTTTCCCCCATCATTGTGTCTGATTTTTGTTAACGTTAGTGCTGGGTAAACATTTGAGATGGTCTTTGTTTTTGTAGTATGAAAATTATTATTATTATTATTATTGTTATTATTATTATTTATTATTATTATTTAGGTGAACAGACAGCGATACCATACAGAGCATGTCATGTGTCAGAGAGCCGAAGAGGAGGAGGAAGAGACCCCTGAGCATGTAAATGTCATTTAACCTCACATCCTGCTCTTTGCTTTTAAGTTGCTTTGATACATCATTCAGTGGGGTGTAAAGGCTGCTGGATGGGAGCTCAAAGAACTACAAACTTTCTGATCTTTGAACTTTTTTTGTGATGTTTACTAAAATGAAATCCTCCAGTTTGGACTCTAATCAACTCTGAACAAATACCGTATAAATTCAATTCAATTCAGTTTAGTTTATTTATATAGCGCCAAGTCACAACAGAAGTCATCTCAGGGCACTGAACAGAAACATTCACATATACATAAAAAGTAAGTTATTATTTATCTGAGGAGCAGACTGCTTTCAGTTTAACTTCATCGCAGACTCTCATTTTGAGCAAGCATGAAGGCAAGAGTGGAAAGGAAAAACTCCCTCATGAGGAAGAAACCTTTAGCAGAACCAGACTCAGGACAAGCGGCAGGAACAGATCACAATGGCAGGTCGAGAATCACATTAAGATAGAAATAATTTCAAATGAAAACTATGTAATTTTAACAATTCATTTTAAGAAATTAGCTCAGTTTGTCCCCCCAGTAGTCTAAGCCTACAGCAGCATAACAAGCCAAACTTAACTATAGGATTTATCAAAAAGGAAAACCTTAAGTCCAGTCTTAAAACTGGACAATGTGTCAGCCTCACGGACAGAAACTGGAAGTTGGCTCCACAAGAGAGGAGCCTGA
>JARVGS010000736.1:20894181-20916075 GCA_031762315.1 Hypsolebias antenori
AAACTGGAAGTTGGTTCCACAAGAGAGGAGCCTGAGAACTGAAAGATCTTCCTCCCATTCTGCTTTTGGAAACTCTATGAACCACAAGTAAACCTGCAGTCTGAGAGCAAAGAGCTCTGTTAGGAAAATATGAACAATAAGATCTGTAATATAAGATGGATCTAGGTTATTGAGAGCTGTGTAGGTTAGAAGTAAGATTTTGAATTCAATGCTGGATTTGACAGGGAGCCGATGGAGAGAAGCTAAAACTGGAGCGATATGATCCTTCTTATCAACAACCATTAAGACTCTATTTTAGATACTGTATATATATATGTTTGAGATTTGATAATTAAATTTGTTGAATTACCTCAAAATGACATTTAAGACTGAGTGTGTGGTTCACTCACTTTTTTTAAATTTTTTATTTGAGATCAAAAACACAACTTTTTAGAGCTTCTGGCTCTGTAGATTGACAAATAACAACCAAAGTGACAACAGACCACTCAAGCATTTTGAAATTAGAAGTGCGGTGAGAGCAGAGCTGTGCTTTGAAGGAAATAAAGAGGGAACAGAGTGACACAAATTCAGAGGCTTGACATGGTCTCTTAAGATGAGGTGCAGCAGAACCCCTGATAAATCCCCGAGGCAGCTGCTGAGGTGAAAGAGACTTTCTCATAACTGCTGAACTATTTAATGAGACAAAGAAATTGTAATAAATCCAAATTTGTGTCCAAAACCTTTGATCCGATTGTCAGCAAACCCAGAAATTAAAAACCGTATGTAAATTTTAATTATCTGTTCAGCTGATTCTAAAAAATATTCTAATATCTTGGGAAAGACCAACTAGTTAAGCTGTAAATAAGTGATGGTGTGTTTCAGTGTTTTTCCATTTTAGTTGCATTTATTTGACTTTGAATTGAAGCGTTTAGGATTTCATTGCAACTAACACAAAAATAATCCAATTTGATGTTCATAAAAACTGCATTAGTGTAAGGCCTTTGTTTTAAAAGGGTTTGACTTAATTTAGTGTAACTACCGTTATTACCTTCAGAGTTCAACATCAATCAAGAAGCACAATTCAGTGCTGGAGATTTTGGGTTTTAAAATAAAATATCTTTTAGAAAACAATTTATTGTTGATACTAAATGAATAAGGCATTCCAACAAATCTTCTTAGTAAGGACAAATACTAAAAACCAGGGAAAATGGTGGATGGAGGCCCTGCAAAGCTTCACAGCAAAGAATCAGAACAACAAAGTGCATGCTCAATCATCCATGTACCAAATCCAATCATGCTCAGTCAGGTCATCTGGACAGTTTATTTTTTCTAGAGACGTTTCACCCTCTATCTGGAGGGCTTCATCAGTCTGAGGAGATCCAATAAACAGTTTCCCAACAAAGCAGTAAACTTGAAGAATCAGAAGCACTTCAAACCAAAAATTCAACTAGAACATCCACTTTAATCAGGAAGAAAACAGAAAAAGACCTTAAAGATTTACGTGCAAGTTGTCAGTCTGGTAGGATGAGACGGAAAACATATTATTTAGAATTTAGAGAAATCAAACGCATGTAGTATGAAACTATTACCCTCTGGTTTTACACAAACACTACTGTGAGTTGATAAAAATTTGTTATTCACAAGTTTTAAGAAATTGGTCTGAAGTGTTGAAGGTATGGTGGATCTTGATGGTAATTTTTTTAAAATAAACACTATAAAAAAACCCACAATTCAGCCAAAAGAGTGTCACAAGGCATTGTACTTGTTCTTTAACATATGGAATTACCATTAAAAAACAAATTATAATAATTCTGTTTTTTTATTTATTTATTTATTTTTTTTGTGGTTAGCAACACAGCACAGCTACCATTGTTTGGTTTGACGGCGCATGTTTTAATCCGCAACATTCGAGTCGCATGTCTGAAAAGAGCCTCCCCTTATAACAAAGCATTTTAATTACAGCCTAATTAAGATGCAGAGTGCACTCTGAAGCCTGGGATATCAAAGGTTGCAGAATCGCAAATTCATGATTGTGCAACCCTTAGAAATGAGTGCTAATGCATCGTGCATCATTAGAGAAGGAAGGCTCATGTTGCGCTTTTTGTCGTCTGTTGGCTGAAGTGATAATAGCAGAACTCTTATCCCAAACACACGGCTTGTGTAGTGGCTCTGTTGGAGAACTAGAGTTGGAGGAATTGTATTACGGTACTTACTCATGTATCTTCTGTGACCAGTACTGTATAGGATGCTGCATAATTAAAGTTTGTTGTAACAGTTGGGGTTAAATATGCTATTGACAGTCATTTTATTTGTCTCTCACCACCTCTTACCTCTTTGAGAACCACTAAACTTTTTAACTACTTTCACAGTATTGATGCTCAACTAAGGACTCACACTATGTATTTGTAGGTATTGACACATGTATTCATAGTGTGGTGGTTTAGTACAGATGTGGATGGATACAGTGAGCTAATCCAAGAAAATTAGAGGATAGTATAATAAAATAGCACGGAGCCTATGACATGTCCATCATAGGTTATCATTTGTCCTAGAGCAGAAACCCATTTTAATTTAATTTAATTTAATTTAATTTAATTTTGCTAACTGCCTCGAGAAAAACGCTTTACATAAAGAAAGACGTGACTGGTTCAGTCTGTTTATTTCAAATCAGCTGTGTGACATAAAACTGTTGTCACAGGCAGCTGTGTTAGAGAAATGAGAGATGCGTATATGGCAGGCAGTTGTATCATTTAAGCATCACTTTGAAAAACACTAGTCATAAGTATGTTTATTCAGTTTCCCTGATGCCAAGCACCATCTTCTCACCCAAGTACTCAGCTGGCTGAGAAGTTTTTGTGTTTCACATTTGACTAGGTTTTATATTTTCGCTTTGGGAAATGTTATGTTTCTTTCTAGTTTGCATGAAGTTTGAGTCGCGTAAACTGAAGGAAACACTCCATGTTTTTAATTTCAACGAGGCTAGCCTGTATAAATAAAGGTTGAATGAATTTAATGCTTTTTAAGTAATGTTCTCTTAAGAGAGATGCCTTTCTGGAGTTAATCAAACTTTCTGTTTGATGGTGTTTTTATTTGCTTCGGGCATAGAAGGGCATGTTTCATTGCTGATTAATTAGTTTTAATGCTGTATGTTGATGTCTTTGTTTTTGGTCATTAAGGATGAGTTCAGGCTACAGATGGAAGCTCAGCGCCTCAGCCTGACTCAGATTCATGCTGCTCAACTTGAGCTGCTTCAGGAAGAGTCGGACGCCTGCACACGCTCACTGGAGCTGAAACTCCAACACCGAAGAGACCAAAGTGACCAGGGTAAAGCGGATCCATGGTTTTAATTGTAGTGGGTCTACAGTTGTGATAAAACCTGTCAAAGTGGGGTTTATATAATATCCTGTGATCAATTTTCATGTTTCTCAGATGAACAAAAAATCTTCAAATACCAGAACATGATGGAAGTTGTGTCAGATGAATGCACTGAGATTATCCAGGTAATATTTCACCATAAAGTGTTGTCACATAAAAGTAGCCACATTATCACTACAGTACTCATAACCCTGTTGCCATTTGTGTCATAGTCTTTTCTGAAAATCTTTGGCCAAAAAGTTTTGGAGAGAGTTGACGCCGCAACTTCGTCGCTCATTTCAGAAGAAAGGCCAGCAACTAGTGAATCTGCCTCTCTTGTCCTGCAGGCCAGAGGTACACTTTATAAAGTGTTGTAATGCAGTATTTAACATGCAGTACACCTAATACATGCTTTTATTGTGTGCTAGATCAATTTTAAACTTAACATATTCATCTTAATATATGTATTTATTCCATTTATATATAGATCTATATATGGTATGGTTCAATTTTTAAGAAATCTAATTTATTTGTTGTTTGTTTCCTCGTAGAGTTATACACAAATCTTCAGGAGGTGAGGTCGAGAATTGAACATGAGCATCATCGACTTTCTCATCTCCAGACTCTGCTGAAAACTGATGGAAACAAGGTAAAACTGTGAAGATCTGTTGCCTTGTATTCCTCTCACTACATGTTAAAACTAAGCATAGTTTAGATTATTGCATTTTTCTGTTTATTTTGGATTGGAAGTTTTGCAAATATAATTATTTCTTTAAAAACACTATTTTGCTTTTATACAGAAAGGAATTCAGTTTAAAATGACTGTGGCCTTGAAAAGACAATTCTCTGTTTGTGAAGTGTTATTGAAATTCAAAAGTTTAACTTGGTCAACATAAAAAAACAGGTTTATATTAAATACTGGGCCATTTCTTTATGGAAATGTTGAATGTTAACATGCTGTATGTAAAGTTGACACTTTTTGGGTTACTAGATAATTGAACTGCAGAAGGCCTATGATGATCTGAAGATCAACAACGAGAAGCAGATCTCTGACCTGCAGATGCAACTTGACACAATAAGTTCCTCGTCATACAGAGGTAAATCTTTTCACCTATAAAAAATAAAGAGTTAAAATTGATGCCATGTCAACAGAATCAAACAAGGTGTGTGATGTCTGGAAAGCGAGATTCTGAATTCTTGCTGACATTAAATGCTTAGTTTGCAAAGTTGCAAAGTTTCTCCAGAGTTTTACTGTCATGCCTAACGCATGTAACTACACACCATGAGCTGCCTTGTTGTTGTTTTTATTTTTTTTAATTATTGGTTAAAAAGATAAATTAAAGCATGGAGTGTATTTTTTCAGAACTTTTTTCAATTAAGCTTTGCAGGACAAATCACAAGTTCACAGATTAATTTTTCTACATATTTATTGTTATCTTTTTACATTTTTCTTCTCATTCATTTTCTATAAGTAACAAGTGCATGTCTTTAAAATTCATATTTTTCTAGAACAAAAATGTCTTATATAAAATATAATAATACACAAATATATAGTAGATTTTTAAATTACTACAATATATTTTAAAAATATATAATGTATACAATATTTTTGTGTTTAATTAGGTATGGAGGAGCAGACTGGGGCCTCTGCCTCAATTCCAGACCTACAGAAGCTGAAGGTCGAGGCTCA
This sequence comes from Hypsolebias antenori, assembly GCA_031762315.1. Taxonomy (NCBI): domain Eukaryota; kingdom Metazoa; phylum Chordata; class Actinopteri; order Cyprinodontiformes; family Rivulidae; genus Hypsolebias; species Hypsolebias antenori. The sequence continues at coordinate 20,899,205 of JARVGS010000736.1, forward strand.
GGAGAAGCAGCTCCAGCTGCAGGAGAGTCACCAGCAGGAAATGGAGCTCCTCAGGGCTCATTACCAACAGCAGGCTGCAGAGACGGAGGAGAGATATGCTACAGAGCTCTTCATGCTGCAACAGCGACTGCAGGACGTCACAGGAGATGAGACTTTCTACAGGTGATGCTTCATAAATACATAAATTCATTGTTTCCAATCAGTCTTCTCAGATTTATTATTTTTCTTTAAAAAAAAAAAAAAAAAAAGAAAATACAAAGATGCTCTCAGAATTTGTCAATTAGACTAAAGTCCTAGCTTACTGGTAATGTTCTAAAAAATGTGTTTGTTTTCATTTTATTGTTGAAACGTTATTATTTTTAGGATCTACTGTTAGGATTTGTAGCTTTTGCAGAGTGGAGCATTTTTGCTTATTCTTTAGCCAAAATAATTTTTATTTAAAGCAATCAACATTACTTTAAAAATTCATTTTGATAGTTGTCTGATTAACAGAAGTGTATGTTGGTGAAAACAGTGTGAGGTGGCTGAGATGAATGATTGATTGTACTAAAGATAACTTCAGACACTGGTGTGCACTTTCTGTTCTCTGTTGCGCACGGCAGCTACTCGACCCAGTTCAGCTCACATCAGCTGACTAATGAAATATTCGAGGCGCGGCTCATGCTTTTGGTTTTAAACTAACCTGTAAGATTATCTCTTCAGATGGCATCCAAATCAAAGTTAGATCTGATAATTCTACATTTAAAACATGATGGATGATGAATTTTATTTCATATTAAAGATAACTTTCTTACTGAAATGGCAAAACCAGTCAGTATATGTTTTATCTCAAGTGTCAGGGAATTTGTAAGATTATGTACATGAAGAATGGTCATATATTTGCTTAGAAGCACTTTGGTATTGATTTTACCAGCCTTTCAAACCTTTATTAAAAGATAGAGCACCATCTTTCAATTATATTTTTCCTGATGATATTATTAAGGTGATGAAGAGCAGCACTATGGTCCAAAACCTCCAAGATCTTTGCCTGGATTAATATCTGGTGATAGAGAAAAACTTTATCAAATTTCCAGTATATAACATCCAGTAAATCGTTCAATGATCCCTTTGTGTCTTATTGATGGGGGCATCGTGCTCTTTAAGACGCCATAACCTTCGGGATTGAAGCGTTTAATTGTTTTATTTCAGCAACTTCTTATTGCCTTCTTTCTACAGGGAGAATAGCAGATCAAAATCAAGACAACAGAATACAGTAGGCCCTCGCCACTTTGTGGGTTTTTTTTTTTTTTTGCAGACTCGCTCTATCGCGTTTTTTCAAAGTAAGATTGGACTTGACACACAATTGGCTGATTGATGGATGAGCCGCACGATCAACACGGAATTTTGATTTAAAATAAATTGTTTTAAAATTATTTAGTACCTGTGTGTAGCCCACATGCTGCAGGAGAAGCTTCCTCCTGCAGCATGTCAGATCTCCGCACTGCATGGAGAAGTGGGCGTGGCCAAGAGCACTTGCAGGTGGCAGAGAGCAGCCGGAGGCAGAGAGCTGAGATCATGACTTGTTTTAGAGTTTACAAACATTGTTAGGTACATTACAAGACTGTGGGAAGGGTTTAAAAAGTCTTAATATATACCTGTATATAAATACTAAAATAAACTACTACTTTCTACTACAGTAAATGCTAAAATACATTCTACTTGCGTACTTAATTTCGTTCCATCTCATGTACCACATGGGATCATAATGACAACAAAGTTTACTTGAACTTGGACTACTGTATCTTATCGCAGGGGAGGAGGGGCGTAGTCCCAAACCTCTGCGATAAGTGAGGGACTACTGTAAACCAAACAGACCCACCAAAGTTCCCTTCATAGGGTTAAATATTTCAGGTTTCTACTGTAATTTGTGACCAACAATTAGAAGTTGGGTCAATATCCAGAACTTTACACACAATTAAAGTTTTAATAGGCCCTCTGCTATTAACTAGATATGAAGTTGTTCATACTGTATCTGTGCATATTTATATCTATATAATGGTAGAGCTTGTCAGCAGTTCTTTATTTACTACTGATAATAATTTGCTGCTGCCCTCCACTGTTTGAATCTATAAACAGAAAACCTAACAATGTTTTATTTTTGGACAGGCTTTGAAAGAATTATCTCCAGCCATGTCAAACATGTTCACAAAGTTTGTATTTAGAAGAAAGCTATTCAGTTTATTATTCATGCCCACTTCTTTTAGTATATGTAGTGGTGGTAGGTGTTAACACTGATTTCTTCTGATTTGTTAAAAAAAAAAAAAAAAAAAAAACTAGAAAATTATCTAAATAGCCAGCTGATAAGATTTCACTCTGACTTATACAGTATTTTGAGCAAAGCATGCATTGATTTTTTTTTTTTACTTATATTTGATAACTGGACATACAGTATTTTTGAATTGTCATGGTTGTCACATAAAAAAGGAGAACTGCTAAAATTATAGCCATATTCTTTATTCTAGATTTAACTGTTACACCAGTTAAAATGAATGGAAATTGAAAATACCTGTATGCAGTTTGGTGCTCCAGTCCAATCATTTTATATCATTTTAGCTTATTTTATTACTTTCTATCAATTCACTAATTTTTAATATATATCTATCACATATTGCAAAGCATAAGCTGATTATCACAGCAGTTAATTCTGACACAACTAGTGAGATCTAATTACTTTATCTCAAAATATATAGGCATTTATAAGATTGTGGTGGAGTTTATTAATGATAATGTATTGTGGATTCATGGCTAAACATTTAGTAGTATAGTTGCTTCTCGATTGTAATGGGTGCATTTTAACATTTTTGGATACATGTCTTCAATTAAAGTTGTAACACTTGTTGTAGTTTGCAATTGTTAATACTTATATTATGTTTTGTCTCTCAGCCTGTCCAGTGCTCCTGAGCTCAGCTCTGAGATGATGGAGGAATGCAGAGAGGAGCTAAAGGTTTGTCTCCTACATTTTAATTTTAATCATCCGAGACGCATCCATCACTTCCTGCCGCAGCTTAAATCACACACTGTGTCAGCATTAAGATGCTGTGACAGTGAGGGTGGATGAAAGAGAGGAGGTTCAACCTTCAGGCTAAAATGTGCCCTAAATCTCCAAAGGCGCATCACAAGTGGACCTATATCAAACCATTAAAAGGATCGGACATTACATAACGGCGTTCCAACCAAGCGGACGTATTCTCGACTTGGTGGTTGGATGAAAAGAGGATTCTGTCTTGAGTGAATGAACCGCTCTCTTTTTCAGCCATATCTCACGGTCGTCTCTGTAACTTCTATCCTCTGTGTTTGTTAGTGAGTTCCTCCATCCTGACGGCTCTTATTTTAAAGCTTTGCTATCTGCACACAGAAACCAGGGAAAAGGTGGTAGAGTTTATAATAAGCTTTAGTAACTTCAGACCTAAATAACAGTAAAAACCAATTTATTTTGATGAGAAGCAGTGTTAAACTGTTATAAATGTGTAAAAAGAAAAAAAATGGTTGTAAAGGGGTGCATTGGCTCCAATAAAAAGCTTTTTTTTTTAAGACTGTTTGCCTTGAAGTTTTATTGTCGGTAAGCGTAAGTGCTGAACATAATTGTACTTTTGTTTTGCTTTCTACCCTCCTCAGGACCTGAGCGAGGAGGAATTGTCTGAGGGTGGCGTGGAGCTGCACTCGTCTGCCAGGTCTCCTGCCCTGACAGCGCAGCTGCAGGCGCTTAGGAAAGCTCTGGATCACAAGTACACCCAAGAAGTAGCTGCCCTCAAAGAGCAGCATAACAGCGAGCTTAGGAGATTGAGAGAAGAAATCGAGCAGGAGAGGAGAAGACGGGAGCATCGGGAAGATGGAGGGGAGAGAAAGCTGGATCTGAACGGTGTCGTCTGTACTGGGAGCTCCACTGAGAGCCTCGGCGTTGTTGGGCAGCTCCATGTGGAGGAGAAACATCAGCAGGAGAGAGTGGAGGCGGAAGTTGCTAAGGTAGCAGATGTGTATTTTTGGGTTGTATTTAATTGTTGTGACTAAACGGCAGCAGTTGAACATAATTAATGACAGAATGCTTCTAATCCACAGATTCTGCTCTATTCTTTATTTTGTTCAATTTTAGTTATCAGGTTGTACCATAATTACCAGACTTTAAAGAGGTTGCCTTTAGATCTGCAACATTATATTATAAACCTGAGCCTTTATTGTGTTTCATCTCACACCCTGTAGGGTCCTAAAGAAAATATTTTGGTGCTTTTGTTTTCTGACAGGCCATAGTTCAGATGTCTGTGGAGTTTGCACAGCAGACCGAGCTGGCTCGAATCAACAAGCGCGCCCGTCAGACGAGCACTTCCATGCAGACCCAGCTGGATGACGAAGAGGCGGAGGACAGAGAGATGAAGCTTCAGACACCAAGGGCTTCCCCCTCTGCAGGCGCTGGGTTGGAGGAAGAGGAGAGGCAGAGATTGGACAGGGAGCTGGAGGAGAAGAACGATGAGATCCGAAAGTTAAAAGAGGCGCTGCAAAAAACTGAACCTGAACAGGTTGGTGGCACTTACCGATCTGGTATCTTGCTTTACACTCAACTTATTACAACCACATGCACCAGATTTCCTTATTTCAGATGATGGGCTTTAGTTTTGTTATTTTTTTTCAAAATGAGTGTCTCAGTTTAGTTTTAAACCCACCATCGTTCCTTCATTTGAACTGGACTCATATATTTTATATACTTCAGCTAGGGATAATATGTTTATTTATGTAACTTGCTAACAATTAATTGATTTAGAAATATCAGTTTGCACATGACTGAATGGTGAATATTTGTTTGGATATAAAATTATAATGTGCCACAGTTTGGTCGACTTAATAGTACGGTAAATGGACTTACTGTACTGTATACTATAGCCCTTTTCTATCTTATCAAGATACTCAAAGCACTTTACACTACAATCTATGCCCTCATTTACCCATTCATACAACACTCTACTAGATCTCTACAAAGCTAATCTGAATCTGTAGAGACTAATCAGAGCTTTATCATATTCATACACTGATGGGACACACATCGGAAGCAATGAGGGGTTCAGTATCTTGCCCAGGGACACTTCAGCATGTGTCTGCTGGTGGAATCGGACCCCCAACTCTTGTATTGGAGGACGACTGCTCTAACCACTCAGCCACAGCCGCCCCACTTGACTTAATGTAGTTTTGCTTTGTTTTTCATCCAGGTGAAGTGAGCTATTCAAAAAATGAACGCACAAATAATTTATTCATCATTCACATGAAATATATACTTTATTATGCTTCTGTTTATCTTCTCCATACACAGCCTCTGTCCCTATTTAAATATGCACACAAATGTTTTTATGTACCCTTTTCTTAGGCTAAAACAGTAGTTTGACTCAACGGAAATGAGCCTTTCACTTGTACTTTTTCCTGCAAAATAGCACTAAAATCTGTGAAATTGTGCAGAAGTCTTACTGTTCTGACTCTTTACTTTCGTTAGATGAACTTTTGGCACTTTGTTTTAGTGGGAAAAAAGATTTATTGTGATGCAGAATCAGCATTTGAATAATTATTCATGACCACATCTGCTTTCCAAGGGTGAATTTTGATAACTAATGTATTTTACAATAACTAATGTCTATTTCCTACCACATATGTCAAACTCAAGAGCCGCGGGCCAAATCTGGTCCCCCAAGATGATCATTTCTGTGTAAAATATTGTATCTCTTCTATTTTTTTCTTTAAAAAAAAAAAAAAAACTGATTATTGATTCTGATGCGGAAAAAACAGCAAAATGTCAAATGAGACCGATCAAACTCTTGTTGATGAACCTGCAACCAAGAAAAGATATTTGGTGGCTGACTCGAGTTAATAAATCAGCTGAAAGTGGTGCATGGCTTGGACAAAATTTTTAAATTTTGTCTCCTTTTGGTAACTTAAAATATTAACTAAAAATATAACTAGAGTTCGACACCATGTATTTCAGCAGCTTTTCCAACAGGTGGCGCCACCGTCTCTACCAGTCTTGCTCCTTCAGGTGCACCTGTTGCCATAGCAGCACAAAGATAGCAGTGTTTCTGTCAGCTCCAAGGGAGCTAAAGTGTGTGTTTGTGTTTGTGTGTGTATGTGTGCTTGGAAAGAGACAGTGTGTGTGCATTATTGTCCCTTATTTGAATCCGCTTTACAAATGCTCTCACATGATGCTGCCCTGTCCGGTGCTGTTGAGTTTTGCGTGTTTGAGTTGAAACTTTGCAATGACGGGGCTGCTGTCGGTTTTCTCTCTGCTGCCTGTTCAGGCTTTAAAGAAGGGAGACGATGGGGAAGGACGATTTGACGAAAGGGACGGTACACATAAAACACTAGCAGGAGGAATCAAACTGTCATTAGAGGATGATGGAGAGGCTTCTGATAAAGACACTGAAAGGTAACGCTGCAGCCATGCTTATTATTTACAATAAAATGAACTTGGTGTATAAAAATGTACTGAACATGCATTTTTACAACTATCTCAAACCAGCTAAAAATTTATTTTTCATATGTATAGTTCTAATTGGTGGCTGCGGTAACTTGGTGGTCAGTGCCGTGGTCTTGCAGCCCTGTGGTCATAGGTTCGAGCCCAGGTTGCGTCAGGAAGGGCATCCGGCATAAAACAATTGCCATATCTTTCATGCAAGTCCTCTCGCTGTGACAACCCCTGAAGAAGGGAGCAGCCGAAAGAAAAACAACACGTACGGTTCTAACTATTTCTTCTTTTTTCAGAAACCTGCTGCGTGAAGCCAACAAGAAGCTTAGCCAGGTGCTTGTTGACGTCCTGAAGACAACTGTGGCTGCAGAGAAAACGTTGGGCCTCCACATGCAACGGTTGCGTGACACTTCTGCTGAAGTGCAGCTTCCTCTGTCCAGCATGCAGAGAGAAACTGCAGAGCCCCAAACCCGTTATTCCTCAGGCAAGTAGCATCAAGATTTAAAAATGGTTATTGATAATGTGCTGTTTTGAGAACTCGAGTCAAAATTTTATTTCGAACTCCATACCTACCGGTACATACCTATTAAAACATCATTCTGTGTGAAAACATAAACCAAAATAAGCGTACAACACATTTATAAAATTTTGTGTGCATGCATTATTCAAGACCTCTGTATTACACTGCAGCATTGCTGCGTTGTGTAGTTGAACCCAGCTGGAGCTGAACTTGCTTGAGCAGAGCTGTAGTCAGTCAAATTAAGTTTTGACATTTAATTACTTGAGCTTCAAATTAGAACACCACAAATATTTAAAAAGCATCAAAATGTCTAATTTTAAACATGTTTTATGCAGAGCATGTGGAGAGGTGTCTGTTAAACTGATTAGTTTCACTTGCAACACAAAATGAACCCATATCACAAATTGCATGTGACTGGTGTATAAATGTAAGCAACTCTGTTATGAATACTGTCTTTGCACTATGTCTACATACTGATCTGTTCTCTCAGCTATCCCTAAAGTTTTTGTTCTTGTCCTGCAGTGGACACATATCAGTTTGTACATACATATGCACTTTTATTTCAAAGAAATTCTTCATTATCACATGCAAATTTGCCATGGACAGATAATTCTGCAAATGCAGATGCCAGCTATGAACATTAGAGCACAAACAGCACCTCACATTACAAAGCTAACCCATTTGTAGCTGCCTAAATACTTAAAGTGCTCTTATTAGTCAAAAAATTATGGCTCACTTGTACAAAACTGAACAACCTGCTGTTAAAAACTTACATAACACAATATTAATAGAGCATTTTTTTGTTAAGATATCTGCTTTTGTACATATTTTAATTTGCTGTGCATGTACACTTGAAAACTGTAGCTTCAGTTTGTGCCAAATGCCTTAAACATTTACCGCAACACTTATTTATTTAGGATGAAACTTTTTCCAAATTTTTTACAGTACTGTCGATGTTTGCAGTGACCTGCAGTCACTTGCAGACGAAAAGCGTCTCACAGCAGGTTTTATCTACATACATGCAAACTAAATTACTGTTTGCTGTCGATACGCCTGCATTTGTATGTGCAGGAGCGGTAATCTAATCAACGTTTTCATGTAAATAACTTTGAGGTCGAGTTCAGCTGCAACTTTCCTGCTAAACGAAACAAAAACATGAACCTTTGAAGGGCTGCTGCATTATCAGAGTAATTCATTGAACAAGTACACAAACCTGTAGTAATAATAATTTAAATTATTTACCAGTACTTCAAATCATCCACTGCTTTATTGTACTTTTCTTTTTATTGTCTCTAAATTGATATCTATAAAGAGAATAAATAGAACACGCTGCTAAAACAATACGAGCCGCACAGCCTCCTCCTTCTTCAATGATATCCTACGAAAACGAGAAAGTTGCTTGAATCTCTAAACATGAATTGCATAACTAACCAGTGTTTATGTTGTGCTTATTTATACCAGATGCTCTTTTTTTTTCTTAATATGTATCTAAGTTTACAATCTATTTGCATCCTAGCTTATCAGGTTTTTAAATTCTACATAAAATGCGTTGGTAACATATTTTTTTGCTACATAGCCTAATGAATTTGTAATCAGTTAAATATTATCCTGTATTTTATGGCAGTTTATATGATGCATAAATAAATAATTGTGGCGTATTTCTGCCATCCGTTGCTGCAGAAAGCTGCAGGAGCGGTGAAACTGGTGCCGACAACGTGAGCATCTGGTCAGGGGAACTGGAGGCTGACGAGGGTCTGGAGATGTCCCAGCAGATGATGGACAACCTGCTCCTTGGTGCAGAGCCACAACTGAGGAATGAGGAGTATCTCACGGGCGTCAGCAGCCGACTTCAGGCAGCTGTGGAGAAGATGTTGATGACCATCACTGGCACGACCGGACAGGTAGGAAACATGCCTTTTTTTCCCCTCTCGGATAAGCAATACTTATCCTTGCTTATCTAATACTTGTCATTTTATGTACCGGTATGCTAAAGCGGGCAGCACGGTGGTGCCGTTGGTAGAGCTGCTGCCTCTCAGCGAGCAGGTTGCCCCGGTTCATATCCCTGTCCAGGGGCTTTTCTGGGTGGAGTTTGCATGTTCTGTCCGTGCATGCGTGGGTTTTCTCCGGGTTCTCTGATTTCCTCCCACAAACCAAAAACGTGTGTTAGGCTGATTAGTAATTTTAAATAATCTCTAGGTGTGAGTGAGAGAGTGAATGGTTCTCTCTCTGTGTCCCTGTGTTGGACTGGAGTCCTGTCCAGGGTGGCTGCCCAACCTGAAAAGGAAGAAGTGGGTGAAGATGATGGATGGATGCGAAAGCAAAACTAAAGTAGTTTAGATGAGCACATTTGAATGTTAAGAAATTAAAATCATAGCCCATGTGTCTGTGGAGATTGTTGCAAACCAGTGGAACACGTCAAAATTCAAGTTGGATGTGCCAAGCTTATAAAGAGCCTGAAGACACTGGCAGCTGCTGGTCCAAAATGCAAGTTTTTCATTTAAATTTGTTGGACAGTTGAATAAAGTTTACATCTTCCAGTTTATCTGCATGTCCTGTTGAGCAAACGATACAAACTTCATAAAATGTACCAGGTTTGGCGGCTCCAAACTGTGTGTGTGTGGGGGGGGGGGGGACGGGATCTTGCTCAAATGCTCATGTTTGTTTGTGCGTTAAAGTTTTCTGTAAACAGAAAGCTCAAGTGACACTTTTACGTTTTGTCAAAACATTTAAATGAACTGTCGGCACTGTTAACCCCCCTCTGTGTGGATTTGTGCGCTTGCTTGTTCACGGAGACATAATGGGGGTTGAGATGGCAAAATCTGGTTGGCAAAAAAAGTTGGCCCGTCTAAAATTCGCACACAAAGGAGCTGCCTCATTCCCAGCGGTTGCCCGTAGATACGAGCGGTATTTACACGGAGCTTTTGTCTGGCCAAGCAGCCTATCCTGGCCCAGTTTGCAGAAAACGACCCCATCCCCTCAGGGGCGTCCATGTAGTCCTCCCACTGTGTCCTGTGTCAGTCCAAAGGGATGAGACCAGTAAAACTAGGCCACAGTGTGTGTTACTGTAACTGGCAGCACAACTCATCCCCCCTCTGGCTGGAATTCATGCTTTATTCACGCTGAAATGAGTTTTGTCTTGGCAATCTAAAAATAGATTTAAAGAAAACTGCCAGGTTTTTACTGTTTCAACAACATTTGCATCATGGTTGTTGATTTATGTTAATAACTGATCATGCTTGTGGTTTTAAAGCTCCTTTACCTCATTTTTGGGCTCTACTTTATGTCTCAAAGCTGCTTGTATGGTGCTGCATTTATCTTCTAAATGTCCAAACAGTATAAAAAATAAATTAAATACTGCAAAACTGTTTTTATTTTGTAGTTTTATTACATATAATAATTACAAGTAACAATTCTTTTCCAAGTCCACGTCATTGACGGCACAATAAATGTGCAATCTACAACGTCTAATGGTTTCTCTAATGATTTTCCTGTTGCTATTGATCTGGTGCACATTAGTCTTGTCTTGTTTGTGACTGAACCACCACGTCTTGAGTAGAGACTGATGTAACAAGCCCGATCAGGAATGCTAAGCGTCTTCATTGAGCCACGGCTGTAAATTATTTGCCCTCTAGTAGGTGTTTGCTCTCTTGTTAACCAGTGAGACGTACAAAGAGTTCATGCGCAGCAAAAATAACAGCAGACATACCCAGTAGAGGCTGAACTCTAGTGGAGATTGCCCTAATTGCTTATTCTTACTGCTACAAATGGAGGAAATCTGGTTGGGCGGCTTTTTGTCGAATGGGTGTGTGTTCTTGGTGGTTATTTCTGTGATAGGGGAGTGTGTTTAAACAGTTTGCAAATCTACCTGGTCGACTGGCTTCAAAGACTGAAGCCACACCTGCTTCCCTCCCACTCCTGTTCTGAGCAGTATCCTTATAGGTGTGTTTGTTGTAGGAAGCAGGAACAGTATCCTCTTTTGGAAGCTCCAAACTACCTGGCAGTCTTTGGTTTTGTCTTTGTTGGGGTATGAATTAGGAAAACCAGCTTTAGTGATGTACAGGCATGAGCGCAGGAACATTTGAGAGGAGGGAATGACGGCAAGCAGAAGGAAGGAAGAAGAAAAGCATGAGTGAGTGACTTTCCATCTTAGCTGTCATTTCACCGTCAGCCGGTTGAGGCTTGGAGTAGTAGACAATCAGCGGGGGCCCCAGGGAGGCTCGCCTGCAGGTTGGGGCTGCTACAGCGGGATTGTATTGTTAATGAATCTCCAGATAGAAAGAGAGCGAGGGAAGAGCAAGCGCAGTAGTGGGGGTGTGAGCTTTCAGAGCGGCATATTACGGTTTCACTCTGAGGAAACAAGGTCAGAGAACACGAACCGTCTGAACACAGGACGCCGAGAGCAGAAATGTTTGTGTTTACTTACCTTCCACGGTTATGTGTAGGAGTGCCTTTTAGGCTGCAGGACCTGGATTTCACATCGGCCTGCTCCCGAGGATGACACTTGATTGTAGGACTATGTAAACGCTTACCTTTCCTGGAGGATTTTCTTTTTTCTTTTTTTTTTTTACTAAACACCTGGAACCTTTTCTACCTCTGCTGGGCAGCATGTGAATAAGACGAATGTCACCTTCGGTGGTAGTTGTTTACGCTTCCTGGGTCTGTGGGCAAAACACATAGAGACTGTTGCTTGGAGCTACCCACAACATATAACACTGCTTCATTTCTTGCTGGACTTTATTCCCATTTGTGGTTGCACAGCACAGCTCAGACTGACGAATCATGGCAAATGACACCTCCTTGTCGTGACTCCAGATAGGAAGCAAAACCATGGATTCCCATCGGTCTTACTGGAACTCAAGCATGCAGAGCAGCACGTGGCTGGAGGGGGAGGATCAGGATGTGTACGAGGTGGAATCTCGTGTACCCCTTCCCCGACCCTTCCCACTGAGCAGCACCTTAAACACGAAAAACGCCGTGGTGATTCAGACACAGATCTCTCACGTCAATCACAAGACTAATGGACACCTTCTTAAGGTCATATCCAAAATCTCCCTGCCCACTCCTCCGTATACAGTAAGTTACCCCACACATGAACTGTATTGCATAAAGAGGGGGGTTGTGCTTCCTTTACCAGTTTTTAAGTAGAGCATATGTAAAGTTGATTAATGTTTTATGGATTCATTTATCTGTCTTTCTATAGTCCATGTCTGTAGATGTACATATGACGTAAGCTAAAATGTCTTTCCATGTAGGCACACAGCAGCTCTCCTGAATCATTAGGTGAAAGATCATATGACTTCCCCCTTAGGCAAGTTCTTATTTCCACTTCCCAGGTCCCATAATAATAAGAACTTTGCTCAGGGAGATATGAAAATCTATGGAAAATGAGCTTATGTGAGCTGACGGTTTATTGCAACATCATGATTTCTTAGCAGCTTTACAAGGACATTATGCTCTCCGTCACCTGACTAGCCGGTCTTTTTTACAGATATTCTAACTGTAAATTACTGCGTAGTTGTTACTTCAGCACAAGCTCATTTTGTTCCATACGAGTTGACTGTTTGTCTTTAGACTATAAAGTGTGTTGCCAAACCCTTTCTAAATACAGTGCTGTGTAAAGACCTTGCTTTATCCCCCATTTCTTTATATTTTGCTTCCAAAACCCAGACTTTGTTGTAATATTAAAATTAACTGGATTAAAGGTTCATCAGGCATTGTGAAGGTTTTTTTTTTTTTTCCCAAGTTTGTCTTAGGACTTTTTAACTTACCGGTACTTTTTTTTTAAATCCAGTACCTAATCATATTAAGAAAAGGTTTTTTTTATTTTTTAGTTTGAATAATTGTTTGTTAAACCATAACACTTTGACCTATGAGTCATTCAGGTATAAGAAAAGATTAACCAGTGTTGTCAACGTATAACAAACAACTTGGCAAAAAACTATTTAAAATAGGGTCTTTGGGTTCTTTCCTGCCAGCAGCCTGTCAGAAAGACACAATTTGTTCCCATTTATCTTAATGACATGATGAAAAATACCAAAAATAGCACAGCTTAATGCAAAAAAAATTAAACTGTTTTAATTTGCTAAAACATTATTGGCTCAAAACTTGGGATACAAAAGAAGATAGCTGAAGGATGGTGCATTTTTCAGTGTCATGTCCACGTTTGGTGGATTTATTTTGACCCGGTTTCAAAGACATGATTCTCAAATATTGTTCATCTGCTATAGACTGTTGGTTGTTTTAGTTCTAGTACCAAATCTTTTCTCCTCCACTTTTCTTGTTTGTTTGTTTGTTGGTATAAAGTAAGCACCTTACTAAATATTTGTGCATCAGTCAAATGAGCCATTTTGATCATCAACAAATGTATCATCCCCAGACAGAATTATCAAATCAAATCATTACATATTTTTTTTATCCATCCTTCTCACTATGTAAATTAGTCGCACTAGTGCTCTCCAAGTTACACTTGTCCTTTAGTGTTATACTTGTTCTATATTATAAAATAAATGTAATGAAACAGAAATCTCAAATTTCCATCTTCATCTCTCCAACAGTTTCTCTTCCTCTATCTGTTGTTGTTTAAAATCACTACCTGTTGATCCTGACAAACTTAACCTTAACCTGTTTCCTGACAGCATGCTGTAACTGCATTTCAGTTAAGCTGCTAAAACTATTTAACAGCGGCAATAAATTGCCATAACGAATAATCAGTTTAAGGGTAATGTTCGTTGAATATAAGTTCATGAGCGTGACCGCTCCAAAGACCACCTCCTGCTTAGTCAATATTTTTGTCTTCTTCTGTCTCCTTTTAGCTCGAACATGCCCGGGTGACCCAGACTGAGCTGATGCGCGAGTCCTTCCGCCACAACCAGGAGATCGGCGAGCTGCTGCAGAAGCAGGAGGAGCTGCAGGAGAGGCTGTCCGAGGAGGCTCAGGCCCGGGAGCAGCTCGCTCTGGAACTCCACCGTGCTGAAGGTTAGCATTTGTTTTCATGTTTGACTCAAAAGACTCTGTGAGGATAACCTTCTGAAGCAGCAACAACATGAAAGAAAGACAAATCTGTCTCGGTTTGGTTTGTATTCTGAGCGGTTTATATTTGGGTTTAGAAAATAGTTTTTTGTTCAGAGGCGTCTTAGTAGAACAAACTGTACTTGGTTAGAGTTTATCTGCATGAAGGTTTGACAGATATGAGCACATATGTTTGGAGGTTGTGGGTGTGACAGGAAGTGAAGGCATCAGCTGTTTAGAAAGTTAAAAAGCATGGGAGGTGAACATTTGATTGTTTCAGTAAAAACTGAACAAAACAAAAATCTGTAAGTTTTTTTGTATAAATTGGTCATTCACAAGTTAAAATTTCTTCCTTTAGATCTTGTTGATTGGCGGTAAACTAATGGAAGCAGATGGTCCGTGAGTGTCAACCGTAGCAACAAAACCTAATATAAGCTCTGTCCTTTTCTGACTTTAAACACTTTGGAAATTGCACGGTGTACTAATAATTTTCCTCTGGTTGGCTGTAGAAACGCAGAACATCGGGGAGTTTGTGGACTTTTCTAATCTTGGATTGTCTTTTACAAGACTGAGATCCTGTTACAGTGTTTGTGTTCAGTAATCTTACAGAGGAGGTGCAAATATTTGCTGCCCTAAAAAGAACTTTATTTTTCTACCTGGATTATTGAGCATACACTTTATTTTTATTGTGTGTCTTTATAGTGTATTTTGTACACAATCACATGCGATCTCACAAGATGTCACAATTACCTTACTTGCCGCCGTAAACGTTGCACCGTCGAATAAGTCGCATCAGTCCAAATATGTTAAATAAAGTGGAAAAAACATAAATATGTCTCTTCGCTGTATAAGTCGCATCTATTACGCATCACCACTGATGAGTCGCGTTTGTTACGCGTGTATGCTGACAACCCGGAAACGTGGGCCGGTGTTGTGCCAAAAATCGATTGGCTACCAAATGGTGGCCGCGGGAGAGTGCACGGGAGGACTATAACAAGAATTTAACAAGATTAACTCTTAAAAACAATTATTTTTTGCTCAAAAGTATAGCAAAGGTATGTCTCGGTTGAACTTTTCCTTTATAAATGCACTTTGACGGTCAAATCAGCTGCATTTCAAAGCCGATTTGCGGAAGCGGGATCGCGCAGAGGGATGACTCGCTGTGCATTTCTTCAAAATTTAACCAGAAAACCACCTAAAAACAATTATTTGTTTGCTTGAAATTATATTAGAGGTGTGTCTCAGTTGAACTTTTCCTTAATAAACGCACTTTAATGGTCAAATCAGCTGCATTTTGCCTGGGCAGCATGGCGAAATGAAGCTGATTAGTCGTTTGTTCCAGGAGTCCCGGAGCGAGACGAAGATGGCTGGTATGGCAAGCCAAGTATCTCATTAATAACTGCTTTTACCTGTTAATGAGACACTTGGCTTGCCATATCAGTCGAGGGCCCTCTAGTGGCTGAAAATGGTAGTGTTCAATATTTTCCATGTCAGAATGAATGAAAACTGCCAGATGTCAGCTAAAAATTGGTTTATAAATACAGGGGGAAGAAAACAAATCTGTTGCTTTGCTGTATAACTCACAGGTATGCTGATATATGCAAAAACCTGAGACTTATATTGCAAAAAATACGGTAGTATCTTTTTGTCTTTCACCTCAGTGCTGTTCACAACACCTGTTGATTCCATCAGTGATAACCACTTGGAGCATAAGTTTTTATAGAAAATGCAGATTTGTTGTAATCACCTTGTTTGGAGTGAATAAATGAAACCGTCTGGTTTTCCCAGCAGGTGACGTAAAAAAAATTAAATGGTATTAAGAGTGTTGTTGTTGCAGTGTCACTGAATTATTGAGTGTTTGTGACAAAACAAAACTGTACGGCCACAATCTGAGCAACCATTTTTTAAAATCACACGTGGATGTGCACATCATGCTGTTGCCCACTTTTAACAAGATCGTGCACACCATTAATGATTTAATCTACTGAAGTATGCTTCAGAAATTAATCCAGGAAGATTTGGACCAGTTTTAAATAATATTTATAATTAGCATGTTTTTAGTGAGAGAGTGAACAGCTGTTTGTCTCCAAGTGTCCCTGTGATGGACTTGTGCCTGTCTAGGGTGTCCCCTGCCTCTTGCACAGTGACAGCTGGACAGTGACCCCTGTGACCCAAAAAGGAAGAAGCAGTTAAAGATGATGGATGGATGGATGGTTTTAGTCCATGTTCAGTGTTGTAGCCTTTTAAGTTTTCATGAGGAGAACTCCTCTTCAGGTGTCATAATGCAACTCTACAACTACAGAAACTAAATTGAGGTGGGTTTAAGACACACACAACGACTACGAGACTATTGAGAGAAAAAAAAAAAAAACGTGTTGCTTTGAACAAGTTCAAAATCCAACTGACAAGACTGTGAGCCTCTGCGACCACACAAGTGAACCAAGAACCCAATGTTTCCAGATCATTGGGAGACTCCCTCGTCAGTACTGTTCACCAGCAGTCACAGCTCAGTGAGACATTTAACATGGTCCATGCTTTGAAGGCCCATTAACAGAAAATGGGCAGACGTTCCCAAAGAAACACTCGGAGGGATTTCCACAAGGTTTTGGAGTGTTGCTGTGGGAGTTTCCACCCATCCACTGATGTTGGAGGAGAAGATCTGACTGACAGACTTGTTCCTGTTCATTCTGAAGGCGCTTGAGGTAACAATCTGCAACTGATAAATACAAACCGGATTCCAAAAAAAATGTTGGGACACTAAACAAATTGTGAATAAAAACTGAATGCAATGATGTGGAGGTGCCACCATCTAATATTTTATTCAGAATAGAACACAAATCACAGATCAAAAGTTTAAACTGAGAGAAT
>JARVGS010000736.1:20916175-20937363 GCA_031762315.1 Hypsolebias antenori
CCCTCTTGTAAATGAGTCCCCGTGGCTCAACGAGGCTAGCCTGTATAAATAAAGGTTGAATGAATGAATGAATGAGTCCTCGAGGCTCAGTGGGATTAACCTGTCTTAATAAAGGTTGAAATTAAAAAGAACTCACTGGCATGAAGGAACTGACCTTGGAAAAGGCTACAAGCATAGCACGGTGGAGTGACCACAAAATTTGGCTGTTTGGAGTCGCTATTTGAGATATATCACCAGAACTACTGTGCAAAAGCAGACAAAAAAAAAAATCAAGCAGTCGGCCTGCCCCAACACAAATGTTATCTGAACCTGGTTTCCCCGCTTGGCCTTGAATAGACCCTCTCAAATTTTTCCTGGAGGTTATGTGTACAAGAAGCTCTTTCGGTGAATCTAAGGTTTGAGAACTGAGTTTCCCTACAAAATCCTGTTGATGGTTTCTTTATTTTTCAGGGGTGCTGAGTTAAGCTTGTAAGCTTGATGAAGCAATGTGGAATGAGCAAGTTCACCGGGAGCTGTCGGAGAAACTGGCCACCCATACACTCCTGATGATCTCGCCCAATGAGTGAGGGACACGTGGAGATGCACTTACACTTTAGAACCAAATAAAAATTAAGCAATTAGAGTGATAACTGTCAATGTGAAAGCAGCTCAAGAGATTTATTTGTTTATTTATTTATTTGTTTGTTTGTTTGTTTGTTTGTTTGTAAAAATGTATTCATTTTAAAATACAATGCAAAAACAATCCCATAAACGATAGGAATACAAAATATAAAATGAAAGGTAACAGAAAGAAGAAAGAATCTTATTATATCTGCCCCTTTTTTCAAACAATTAGTTCAAAGAATGATACTCTTCAAGTAACAGTACAAAATGAATAACTCTTTTTAATTTTTCTAATTCTAATACAATGATGATTACCATATTAGATTCTAAGCCATTATATGTCTTAAATTCTTGCTTATTTTATGATATTCTGGAATTGTACACAACATGAGATCACTTAAACAAGGAGAAACACATTTTGTTTAATTTTTGATTTATATAAATTAATGTTAATCACTAACAGAACATTAAAATGTAAAAACTTTACTTTTATTATTTAAATTGCTTCCCCTATAAAAGTTGGAAATTCTAGAAATATGAATGTTTTGTCTAATCACATTTATCTCTCAGTGTCTTGTGTTCAATGAACCTGAGATTCATTTAAATATGAAGGAAACTAAAGATGTCTGCTTGAGTTGATGTCCTTGAACTTTTTTTTTTCAAAGTCTATTATTCAGAATGGATAGTGGATAATGTGATGGGCTGTGTAATTACATCTGTGATAAATAATTAGTGCAAAAGAGTGCTGTTAATAAATCTAATTAAAATTCAAATAGAGAAAAAGGTGAGATGTACTACAAGACTTAATGGTCTCTCCGTGTGACCCACGATGTCACCACACCATCCAAGTGTGGAAAACGGATGTCAAAACAAAAGTTTTTGAATGACTAAATAAAAAGAGGAAGAAAAGAACTGAGTTGGTTTTATTTTATCTCACTGCTTTGTGGTTCTGTCTTTCTCTGGGGGAACATTTCAACAGCATTTTTCAACAAAGAAGTTTAGTCCATCGACAAGCTTTTGATGAAAAATCCATCAAGTAATAAAAAAAAAGTACCATTTTTCTTTTCCAGGCAAACAAACAAAACACAATTTACTGCATGTGAATCTGCAGGACAATGTAAAGCTTCTAAGCGCAATGGCTAAAAGGCTGCAGAATATCTTGGGGAAATGAGACACGAAAACCCTCAGCTACTATTGATGATATTTAATGTCAGTTGCTGCAGCTCCACCTCAGTAATAAACACAGTAAAGGAACACCTCAGCTCCTTACTACTGAAGGACACTGCCATACAAAGTGAATGGAGAGCCTTTAAAGTTATTAACTGTATACTGGGCTGAGCTCTGGTGGTTCTGCTGGATCTCAGTGCTGCATTTGACACATAGCTGTGATAAAATGTACTGATTTTGATTGGTTTGTATCATAGGCATTTGACAAACATCATGTCGTGAATGTGTCCTCCTGCATTTATTAAGGATTTAAGTGCTCCTCAAGGTCGTGTGCTCGGTCCACATCTGTTTTGTTTATACATGCTTCCTATTTATGATCTACACATTTATGTTGTTATGCTGATGATGCTGAGGTTTAGTTATCAATAAAACAAAATTTAATTTATCGGCTATGGAAGTCCATCCATCCATTCAAAGTTCAAAACGTAAAAGATTTTTTGATATGTAAAAAAAAAAACCTGAATCATCAGTAATTTTCAACTGTTGAACTCATGTAAAACTGAGGGGATTGTCTTTACTCTTATTTTTTAAAGAGTCATTTTTAAATGCCTCAAACCATGCCCTGTATAGGACAAGGTGTGAGAGATCTTTTTTATTCTCTCTCCTCATGTTTTTCTTCCCTTTTCTCCATCCATCCATTCTCTTCTGCTTATCCGGGGTCGGGTCGCGGGGGTAGCAGCCTAAGTAAGGAGGCCCAGGCTTCCCTCTTCCCAGCCACTTGGGCCAGCTCCTCCGGGGGAATCCCAAGGCGTTCTCAGGCCAGCCGAGAAACATGGTCCCTCCAGCGTGTCCTGGGTCTTCCTCTGGGTCTCCTCCCACAGGTAGATTTGCTGTGGTGGTCATCTTGAAATTGGTTGGCTTCATGAGTTCTGTTTCTGAAGGTTCCAATAAAATGTATCCAGTGGTTCATGGAATTGAATAGCATATATGAACAGACAAACACTAATATTTACTGTATATTACAAGTCTACATCAGAGCAATGACGACTACAGAAACCATCTTCTTTCAATTTAATTTTTTTAATCCAGAAAAACAACAAAGTTCAAATAAAAAACCTGCACCCGTTCCACCCAGTTATTATTTACAAGCATTTCCCTAAAACAATGGCTCCAACAAAATCAGTGAATTGCTGCAGAATTCCAGGGACACACAGAGAACATCTAGTACCGTCCATGGGCATCACGTGCACAGGCGTGGAACCAGATTGGATGAAACCATTTAAATTTGCAGAACTGAAGCTCTGCACGTTCATGTCTTGATCTTGGCATGCAAAAAGGCATGCAGAGGCACAGCAGCTTTTTGTTTGCCAGTATGGCCACAAGATGGTTTACAAGGGAAGCACATCAACCCTTAATGGAATGAATAAAATGATTTATTTAGTATGTTCTTCCAGGATATTTGATATGCTTGGCTACATTTAGCCCATAGCCTCATCATAATGAAGCAGCAAGCATTCAGAGTTGCAGAGAGGCATCTTACTGGAAGAAGAGAGGAAAACTGTGCCTCTGGCTCTGTTAAATGATGCTCGTCGTCCACAGTCACACCCTCATTTCTCTTCTTGACAATACAATAGTGAGCAGCAGAGAAGGGTGAAGTATATCAAAATATATCTGAGTACAAATTACTGCGTTTCAAACAAATGTCCCCAAAAATGCTGAATCTGAACACCTGTGTGTTTGAATCTCTACAATAAGCCTGTGCCAGTTGTTGCTTTGCTGCTCAGATTCTTGTTAATTTTTCTGTTTATTTAAATTGAAGTGCTCTAATTATGAAGGAAAATTGTGTAAAATGAGCTATGACAAAAACAAATCAAGCAGCTTTTGAAAATAACTATATAATGCATGGCAGCTGTTTTATTTTGCCACAATGTGAGGTGCAGTCAACACTAAACTAATATCCTTTGAGGAGAAAAAAGAGAGAGTTGCACCTAAATCTTCCAACGGGGCCTTTTCTGTTTGTTTTCTGGTTATTTATGGGCTGACAGAATTATTTCTAAAGATGAGTCATTTTCCCTTGACTCTCCTCAATCATTATGGTCATTGATGGAGCCATTTTTAAACCACTAAAAGGAAGCAGACAAGGCTGTAGGGGACTAATTCAGCTTTCATTACTTTTTGCTTTTGTGTTCGGCTGCACGTTTTAGTCTCCTCGCTAGCTCAAATTAGCCAAGAGCTTGCAGCGGGTGTCCGTTTTTGGACTGTTTGTTTTGACTCCATATATAGTTCTAATTGGATGAATTGTTCTGTATCCACTGTTAAATGCAGCAGCTTTTAAAGGGTTCTACGGCTTTGATTATAGCATGAAAGAAAGTAGAAGACATGGCTTTCAAGTGGTCTTCAGACATGTGTGTCAGTTCTGAATTTCTTGTAAAAGCTGGGTGAATTTGGATTATCATCTTAAGCTTTAAAGCTGCTAAAATGAGTGATTTTTAGTTTCACAGCTTAATATGACTTATAGACTTTCTGCAAGTAGATTTTAGGTTAGTTTTGTTTTTCTGGATTCACTATGTTGTTGTTGTTGTTATTTTTGTTTGTTTGTTTTTTTTAACAGACACGATTGAAAGCAAGATGGAAAACTTGTGACGAAAAGTCTGTCCATCCATTCATTATCTTTACCCGCTTCTTCCTTGTTGGGTTTGATGAATTTGTTTTGTTTGTTTCTTTTAAATGGGTGGATAAATTAATAAAATAAAATTAAAATAAAATATCAAATGGCTTTAAACATAAGTTCATGGCATAAACCAACACAGACATGTTCCTGTTTATAGTATTTTACATCACTTTATAATGTAGCTGTTCTTGTTTAGTTTTTTATGTCATTTTCTTATAACTTTCAATTAATATGTTTTTTATGATTGTCTATTTTTGTACTGATAAATGTCTCCTGGAGGGTAAACTATATATTGGCTGCAAGTTTCAAGCTGCAAAATCCTTCATTTTCTACATCTGATAGCAGTTGGTCATTAATTACGATGAAGTTTAGCAACTTTTCGGTAAACATTTGAGCTTGGGGCTTCAGCGGTGTGCTCTTCTCATTCGGCCCGAAGCAGGCAGTCTGATTTCGGTCATCTGTGCTCAGTCTGCCCCTCCTTGGAGACAGACAGACTGAGCAGGGCAAATTGGGTGCAGCTGACCGGGGTCAGGCTGTCTACTTCGGATTGAGCGAAGGAGTGCACCGCTGAAGCCACGGAGCTCGAATGTCCAACATAAAACTAACTACACCATGGTTTAATGTGGCGCTATGGCTCTGCAGACATTGCACGTTGCTGTCTTGCCTTGTGGTGTTTCTAGTGTGAAATACTTCCACACAGCGGACATGTTTAGATGAATAGTTGGTTAGCTGTTAGCCACAGTGCTGCTCACTCAGTCCTCACATTGTAGATGGCTGTAAACTATGAAATGGATTTCCTGAATGTGAGGCGGGTCTTATTACTCTGGGTTCATGAGCCAAGCCTCCGTCCAGGAAATCCATTCCATAGTTTGAAGCCAACGTGCAGAGCAGCTGACAGGGAATCACATGAGAAGTTTCAGCAGACACAGACATGCATCATGAAATCTCTGCAGTTTGGATCAGAAAAATCTGATACATAAATTATGCTGGTATCCGAGGTCCCATCCCTAATTTGTTTCTCTACATTATAGCAAACATGTGTCTCAGTCCAACTTTTCCTTAATAAATGCTCGTTAATGGTCAAATCAGTTGCATTTCGCCTGTGCAGTGCAAAAAATTCAGCTGATTTGATATTTGCTCCAGGAGTTCTGGAGCGAGAAGAAGGTGGCTTGGTATGGCAAGCCAAGTGTCTCAATAATAGCAACTTTTATCTATTAATGCGACACTTGGCTTGCCATACTACATGTGAACCCTCTAGTGGCTGAAAATGGTAGTGTTCAATATTTTCCATGTCAGAATGAATGAAATCATCAGATCTCAACCAAAAATTGGGCTATAAATATGGGCGAAAAAACATAAACATGTCACTTCACTGTATAAGTTGCAGGCATTCTAATTTATGCAAAAAAAACTGACTCATACAGCAAAAATTACAGTAGTGTATATTTTGTGAATGACTCTCAGCTACTGCCATGTCAAACTTTAGCTTATTATCTGTAAAATTGACTGTTGAGTTTTAGCCATTTTTGTGTTTTCTAATTGCAGATGTAAATACGAACAATGACCATTTTCTTCAGATTTCAATCAATTGTGTCCAATGGTTTATGAGAAATTTTATTAATAAACAGACATATGAACATAGACGCAGGCAAAATCATTATCTGCTTTTGGAAGCAGGCAATAAATACCCTGAAGGATCCAAAGAAAAGTTGCTCACCCTTCCATTACATAATGTTATTCTTCAGACAGTAATACGGAAAAGTCAGCCAAAGCTGTCCCAAGTGCTTCATGTCAATTGGCCTGTCATCCGTCACTGACATTATAATGAGAAGTGAGTGCTACACCCTGTTTGTAAACCTTCTTCTTTACAACAAATAAAAAGAGCTTTGAATATGAGGTCATGTGATGTACCTCCTCATTAACTCTGGGAGTGTTTGATCCTTGCTGAGCCTGTATCTCATGGACAAATACCAGCGAGCTGAAAGAGAAACACGTCTGCCATTGTGTGGATGATCCAGGTAAAACCTCAGGGTGTGGCCTTTTCAAACTGGTTTTAAATTCGAGCTCAGCCTTAAGAGAAGATTCTCTTCACTGGCCGATGGATCATATTAAATGTCAAGGTTTTCATAGAAACAAACAGGGTTTATTTACCTGTTTTCGTCCCATAATGTTGCCGGGACAAAGACCCGGCTCGTTATTTGTTGGACGGGCTGTTTTTGTCTTTAATCTTCTGATAGCAGTTTTACGAAGATCCCTCTTTAGGCAAACGTTACAAATTCTTACAGATTACAGATTCTGCTTCTCATAAACAATCATCAAGTGATAAAATATGATCTCTTGAGTGCTGGAATCATTTTGTTAAAATGAAGATTTTCTCAGCAGATTCTTGTTTACTTGCTTCCTCCATCTACAGTAATTGGATTGCAGAATAGAAAATTATGCTGACCTGTGACAAAGCAGTACAGTAATTAAAGCTTTTCATTGTGTTCACCGCTCTGCTTCATACATGTCGTTGCGCTTGCTTGTTTGTACAAAAACACAACTGTTTATATATTTTGCTTGTATTTTGCATCCTGCAGTCATTACGTGACTGAAGCTGTACAAGAACAAGACAAATCGTACATGTTTCAAAATGTTAGCAGAAACGACGCATTAAAAAGCTCTATGAAAATCTGACAATTTAATTTTCACTGTGCTTTTCTTGCACGGACTGCGTGCAGGTCTCATCGATGGCTACACGGGTGAACGGGCTGCGCTGGAGGAACAGCTACGCCACAAGGATGAACTCCAGCAGAGCCTCGAGCAAGAGCTGCAGGTGAGCTGCAGGGAGGACTTCAGAAATCTAATGAGTTGTGACAACATTAAAAGTAGATTTTACTCCTGGTGCAAAGGGAGTTCTGGTTTCAAGTAACAAACTCATATAATTGGATGTGAGACAAATAGTCATAAAATGGTTTTGATTTGCTCTACTGTCATCTTAATATTAGAAATTCAGATTACAAATCTTAAAGGTGATGCTGGATATATGATGCATTTTCACAATAAAAGCTTTCAGCTGAGCAACACGCTTCTGTTTTTACAATAAATTATTTCCAATTTGAACCTATTTCACCCATTCATTCAACCTTTATTTATATTACATTATATTACTTATTATACTTATAAACTTATATACTACTTATATACTTATTATATGTATATTACTTATATATACTTAATATATATTTTACTTATTATATTATATTTATATTACATTGTGCTGCTAAAAATGCTGTCAACTAATTCACAGGATTAAAACAACACCCAACCAATTTTTTGAAAATATTTAACAATTTCTGTAAATAATAAATTTTTGGGTTATAAAAGCAGTTTAAAGTTTTTGTACAGTTTGTTAAAAATAAGACAGATTTAGTAGCTAGTGACAAAAGGCTTATATCCTGATTTTAATTTTCCACGCAGGTAACAGGTAGCCGGCTGCATGAGTTGGAACAGGAGAGACTTCAGATGCTTGAGGAGCGTGAGCTGTTGTCACGACAACAGGATGCCATGAGGGAGGAGGCCGGACCACGTGAGCTTTGTAGGTATCGAGAAAGAAAGGAGAAAAAAAGAGATTTTCAAAGGGTCTGCTGAATGTTGGCTGCTGTTCCTTATTTTTGTCTGAATTGTCAAAGACTCGAATCAAAAATCTACTTTCAGTGAGACTGTATGAAGGTCAGGAGTTAATTATGAACCGTAAATTGTTTATTGATTTACACCAGAGAGGTTTGTTTTGTGAAAACATTGATGCAGAGTCAGTTTGATGAGTATACAGGAGTTGTTTTCCTGTTTTGTTTTGTTTTTTTTTTTTGTCAGATATGCTGACAATTTGCTCTAAAGCTCCTGGGAATGGACCACAGCCTCACAATGACTTTTGTTTTAGTATAGAGCTCTCATAGTCCATGAAGAATTTTTAAAACTCTTATTTAGCCAGCATCGCCAATAAGACGTACCACAGTTAATTACAAAAAAAAAAAGTTATACAGTAGCCCCTCGCTGTTTCGCCATTCGTTTATCGTGGGCTCGCTCTATTGCGTTTTTTTTTTCAAAATAAGACTGGACACGACACACAAATGTCTGATTGATCGATGAGCCACACGATCGGCATGGTATTTTTATTTAAAATGAATTATTTTAAATTATTTAGCACCTGCTGCACATTTGTGCAGCCCATACTGTATAATAAAAAAACTGCAGGATAAACTTCCTCCTGCAGCTGATCAGCTGTTCTCCATGCAGAGCGAAGAAGTGGGTGTGGCCAAGAGCGCTTGCAGATGGCTGAGAGCAACTGGCAGTGAGAGGCAAATCATGACATTCTGTGCTCTTTTATAGTGTTTAGAGTTTAGAAACAATATTGCAAGAGTGTGGGATGGGTTTAAAATGCCTTAAAATATATTTATATAAATACTAAAACTTTACTTACTACTTGTACTACTATTACTACTTCATGGTTTTTCACTTATCGCAGGGCTTCAGGGTACGAATCCCCCACGATAAACTGCTGTAGATACTTTTTATGTTTTTGTTAAAGCGTTGGGACAGCTTTTAAGTTATAGCTTTTATTTCCAAAGAAATAACTTGAAACTTGTCAACTGTTTCCACTGATCTTAAACTTCCTTGCCTCCGTATATTATCAAAAATTGTATTCCTTTTTTTTAAATATTCTTCCAGAAAAGGTGAGTAATCTGCATTTGAATACGTAAACATGGGTTTGTTCAGTACCCTTTTCCTTTCACATAATTTCTAGAGATTTAGGTTTCGACTTTGAAACAAAAAAGAAAGAACAATTTTCCTATTCTCACCCTTTCCCGCTCTTTATTGAATACGTTTCCTGTTCATGGCAACAAAAACAAGCGCATGTTCAATTTCTGTGCTTTCTCATTCTCCTGTAGGCCTAGTTGAAGCTGCAATGGTTGCAGCACCTGAAGCAGGTGTGTCCCCACTGTGAGCATGGCTCAGTCGTATCTGTAAATGTTCTTTTTAAGTTGTCTGGCTAAGTGGCAGTTGGATCTCTAACCCTAATCCAGCAACTTGCCAACAAAGCTCAGAGCTTGCTTGCATTTGGCTCACAAAGCAATCACTAACATTTGGTCACCGCTTTTTGTTTTGACTGTTTTTTTTTTGTCTCTATTTGTCTTTTTAATGTCCTGGAGTCGATGTTGGCACTAATTTGGGCATGATTAATCTTTAGGCATTACTATAACATTTTTCCTCCTGTTGTCAGCCGTCTGTTTCAATGACTTTACGCTGCATTTACGACATATTTGAGTGGAATGATTGGCTGTTCACGAGGAATTCTCCCCTGCCTGTTAAAGCTTAAAGGGCATGGTTAAATGTCTGGACTGTCCTGTGTCTGATTTGTCATTTGCACTCTTTTCACTCTGTTAATTTTGCACTGGTCCTGCTGGGTTTGATCCTGAGTTCAGCGGTGTGGGATAATCACTGGTGGCAGCAGAAAGGAGAGGAGACTGGGAGGTGATGGGAACGGGATTGGAAAGTTGACTGAGATGCTGGAAGAGTCTAATGTTGGTTATGTTTTAGATGATAAGTTAGAAAAGTTATTCTATTAGAATGCGATGATATGAATCACTATTTTCCAAACAAAAGTTGGATTAAATATGACCACATGATGGCACTAAAACTTTAGACTCTTCATTTTCATCTCAGCATCTTAACCGAATGCCAGAATCGGACGTGCGCGACGCGTTGACAGATTTGTCGGCTGATCTTACCCTCCTTCCTTCGTCGTGTCCTGCAGACCTGCTGGAGGAGACTGAGAAGCTGATGAAAGAGAAGGTGGATGTCCAGCGTCAAGCGGAGAAGGAGAACACGGACCTCCTGAAGCAGGTGAAGCTGCTGGAGGCGGAGCTGGAGGAGCAGGTCAACAGGGTGATCGAGCTGGAGCACGCTCAGAACACGGAGAGCGGAGACCTCCGACAGCAGATTCAAGCTCTGGAGAAACAGCTGGAGAAGAACAGGAAGTTCCTCGATGTAAGCCACTAAGAAAAATACCTCCGATGTCGTCAAACCTGTCCTGAACCAAGTGCACCCATGTATGCTTTTATAGTAGAATTAAAGTGATTGGTTTAGGTCTCAGTGTTTAAAAATCTCCAAATGTGCAGTGTACAATTTATGAAAATGAATGTTAGTTTGTGTTTGATTTAGTTTGTTCTTTAAATCAGTGGTCCCCAACCAGCGGGTCAAAGACAAGTAACGTTTCGTATTTAATTTTTTTACTGGCAGCACAGAAATTATAAAAACTTTTATAAATATGTCTATTTAAATACTGTAGTTGTATTTGTTGGTCTGCAGTCAGTGTATTTTATTTTGTTTTATTTAGGGGCAGCAGTGGCTGATTGGGTTAGAACCGTCCTCCAATGCAAGAGTTGGGGGTTCGATTCCAACAGCAGTCACATGCTGAAGTGTCCCTGGGCAAGACAGTGAACCCCTCATTGCCTCCGATATGTGTCTCATCAGTGTATGAATGTGATAAAGCTCTGATTAGAGGAATAGAGTGCTGTATGAATGGGTAAATGAGGACACAGGTTTTAGTGTTAAGCACTTTGAGTATCTGGATAAGATCGAAAAGTCCATTTACCATTTATTCTGAAAGTTGATCACTTTTATTCACACCTCTTTCCTGTGCTTGAGTCAGTCATAATTATTTTTTGCAAACTTGCAAGGTGACCCTAGCAAAAATGAGTTAAAAAAAAAAAAGGCAAATATTTTTGCACCTAATGCAAAACTTCCTTGTAGTTTTGATTTCATCGCTTTGGCTTTATCAGGCCACCACTGTTCACCAGCCGGAACACATGAGCTTTTTTTTTTTTTACTGCAGGATTCCTTCTGCACAGTTTACAGGAACCGTACAAATATACAGAAACAAATGGCTCTCAGAAAATGACTCTAAATAAACTTTTTTTTAATCTTGGTAAAATAGCAAATACTGTACCCATTGTTCTATTGATGTCTTTGGCCAGAAGGTGACATTAGTTTACATTATTTTAGGAAATTGCCAAGATCATCAAATTTTATTGTCAGGAAATCAAAATCCTATAAAAATGAAGCTATTTCCCAGTTTCTATTGGTGGGGGGAAAAATCCTTCTTTGGTCATCTAAAGTTGAAGTCTTGCTGGTAGTAACTGGGTTAAATAAATCTATAAACACTATATTCATTCATTCAACTTTTATTAATACAAGTTAGTCTCATTGAGCCTCAAGTACTCATTTACGAGACCTGTTTCAAACAAAGAACACAGTTAAGGTACAGACAACAATAGACAATCGTATAAAAGCATATAACATGAAGAAATGATATTAAAAACTAAACAAAAACAGCAAAGGTCTGTCCTGCCCTGTATTTACATCGTGTTAAGGCATGTTTAAAAATGTTGAGGGCAACAGCAGGACAATATTTTCTTATCACTTTTAACTTAAAAAAAAACTGTGTATAATCTACAATTTTAGTGCAAATTTAAGACAGTCATGCCAGATAGAGATGCTGTGGTCATGTTTGAGAGCGGATTAAATACTTGATTAACTATAAATAATAGAGGAAACAATTATATCAAAAATACTTTTCATCACAAGCTCAAAAAAGGTTATTCTGGATTGAGCAGGTCTTTTCACCTGTCCGGGTGTAATCAAACCAAATTTGTGATGTTTGTAATCCTACATTGGTATTATTCTGCAGCACAGTAGATAGTTTGGAAGCTTTTTTTTTTAAACCATTTTTATACTTCAATATCATCTTTGGTTGTGGTGTCCAGGAGCAAGCTGTGGACCGAGAACACGAGAGGGACTTCTTCCAGCAGGAGATCCAGAAGCTGGAGCAGCAGCTGAAGAGCCCACAGAAGCTTCAGATTGGATCGGAGCAAAGAAACCGAGAGGTAACGGGAAAAGAAGTTCTGTTCTGTGCCGGAGATGTGCTGATTTCTCTAAACGCTGCCTTGCTGTGGCTACAAAACAAGGCTTGGAGTCATATAGCAAAACAATGGAGGGGGTAGAGTTACCTGTGCTGTCCTGAAAGTGATACCAAACCTTTTGTAAGCTTGTGGTTTGAAAATTCTGGAATGTATTTTTATTTTTATGCTCATTAAATTAATAAATACTGTAAATTCTGTTCACATCCAAAATAAATCTAGATTGAGTTTTTTAGATTTTGCTTCCTAAGATATTCAAAAACAAGAATACACTTTTTTGTTTAATTTTTAATAAGTTCTTCACAAGTATTTCTTTCTTCGACTGCTCTTTCACTCGTTTTTGGTCCAGTCTTTAGCCTTGACCTCACTGAGAAGGACGTTTTTTTTGTTTGTTTGTGGAGCCACTTAATACAGACATTTGAGTCGTGCATGGTTTAAACACAATGGGTGACACAGAGACAGATACTTTACTGATGCTAGAGTGAAATTATTAAAATGTATTAATCACAAACAAAAATGCAAAAAAAAAAAAGTTTATTGCAGAGACAATTGTTTAGGCACATCCACAAAACAAAAGAACGTTTGGAACTTATACAGTAGTTTTTTTTTAGTGCTATTAAGGTAATTCAAAAACAGAAATTAATCTAAATGGCATATTTCAGCTAAAGGTGTCTAAAAACGCCATGGCTTTCAGAAATGATTAGGAATAGACAAAAAAAAAAAAAAAAAGAAAGAAATACTTTGAAATGACTAGAAAACTTGAACTATTGATCAAGTCCTAAATATTACTAAAAAGTCTGACTCCTTTGAAACAAAATAAAGAAATAGGCGACTCAGACTTTTGCATCTGAAGTTTCTCCATTATTGTAGTTTTATTATGTCAGATCTGTGCTGAGGGGCTAATTAATCGTCCTGGACTGACCATGAAGTTGATGAAAGCTGCTTCAGTAACTCACGGACACATCTGACAAGATGCGGTCTTTACTTTTTAGCGAATCAGTTGTCATTAATACATTAAAGTAATTATATTTGTTCCAATTATAACAGCAGGCTTGTAGGAGATACTAGGTGTTTATAGTGTTGGTTTTCAGTGTTACAACAAAATATTATGAAAAATGTTTGCGTTTGTGCATCATATTCATTTTTTTTCAAGTTGGTTGTCATCATATGTCGTGTATCAGCTGTGCTGTTTGTGTTTTAAAGGATATTTTCATGTTATTTTTAACTAAGCTCACAAAAGACGAGAAGTTTTGTATTTTTACATTTACACTGTTGTGAGGACCTTGAAGCACAGTTGAGTTGGTAATTATTTTCTCAAACAGATTAAATTGTTGCACACTGCAGTCTAATTTGCAAGTAATTTGTCTAATTTGCTGGGAAATTATGAGTGTGAAGGGAACTTGTTTCTACCAAAGACAACAGTTTAACTCGGCTAATTTTCTGCTGTGTGATAAAGGAAAACAATCATCTCCTGAAAAAAAGCTTTTCTCATATTCCTTCCAGAATCGCATTTGACTGGTTGACTGGAATTCATTTCACAAGATTTGTTTTGTCATCCGTTTTTGATTGCTCATGTTTACTTGTGTTATGGCTCTGTAATGATCTGAATGATCTGGGGAAAAAAAACTACATTTTCTTTAAATTTAAATACATTTTAGATTTTACTTTAATGGTGCCGATTGGTTTGTTCTGTTTTGGGCTCTTGTGCTTCAAGCTTTTAGTTTGCTCTTTTGCTTTCAACATCCTGAAGCGATCCTCCTGCCATGATTAATCTCCATAGACTCTCGTAGCGTTTTCATCATTACTAAGTGTTTTTTTTTCTCTGCTTTCCTTTTGCATTTGAACTCCACCCTGTGATCCGTTATGCCTCTGCCTTCTTTCTCCTGTGGCTGTTGCAGGTGGATCGAGTAGCCTTTAAGGTACTGCTTCTAGCTCTGCGTGCTCTCCCTCTGCAAACCTTTAGTGCGTTAATGCCGTCCAGCTCTCGTATTCCCATCTTTTTTTTTATTTCCCCATGTTTTGTTTTGTTTATATCCCTCCTCTCCATCCTTTTGTTTCCAAATCTGATGTTCCTGCACAATATCCAGAAGGCAAACAGCTGGGGAGGACGTCCGAGTTTAAAAAAACTGTTTAATGAATTAGCTTGAAATAAATCTTGTTTTTGTTTGCTATGCAGTGTACTTTGTTTTTTCCTCAGTGTGGGCTAAGATAAAGATAAAAAGTACATTTGTCACTCAGATGCCATCTGTGGACTCCACAACTTTGAACAATTGTGGCTGTGCATAAATAAACAAGCTGCCGAGATTTTTCTGAATGTTAAGTGAGAATACAGACAAAAATTTTCACAATTTAATCAATTTAAAAACTTAAGCCACATTCAGATTTTGTGCTGAAGTGGTTTGATGATGAGTCCATCTTGTGCGTTACTGTTAAATGACATAAATGCTGTGCAAAGACAATTCGTTTGCTTTGATTTTGTTAGTCTTCTGCTTTTAATGGTTGCAGTCCATTAAAAATGCATCTTTAAAGTTAGTCAGCTTCTTGGCGGAGCTTTGGTTTGAGTTTTCTTCTTAGACTTAACCAAGCAGGTTTTCTTAATGAGAATATAATTCAGTCTTGTTGCTTCACCTCCCCACCTGTCAGCCTTTCTCCCTGCTCTTATTGATCTTTTCGCTCTCACAGGTGGATCTGTTAGCTCTCAGTTGTTTAAAGGTTCCTGTCCTGATTTGTGTCACCCTGAGTGAAAGCTCTGCACCTCTTTTCACACCCGACCTCCCCTTCCCCCCTTCTCAGGTGGATCAGCTGACTGCACCGCTAACCGCACATGTACCAGCTACACTGTAGCGAGTTTGTTCTGCAAGCAGATCTCATTAAACCATCTCTCTCCACCCCCCCTCCCCACTTTGGTCATTTGTTTCTCCCTCTCTTGGTTACCAGGTGGAGCAGCTGACCTCCCAGCTGAAGGAGAAGGCAGATTGGTGCAGTGAGCTGCTGCTCGGCTCCGAGCAGCTGCGTCGTGAGCTGGGAGAGCGCGACGAGGAGATTGAAAAGCTGGAGAGCCGCATCCGCGAGCTGGAGCAGGCCCTGCTGGCCAGCGCTGAGTCTCTGGAGAAGGTGAGGAGAGGGAAGGAG
Source organism: Hypsolebias antenori (assembly GCA_031762315.1). NCBI lineage: Eukaryota > Metazoa > Chordata > Actinopteri > Cyprinodontiformes > Rivulidae > Hypsolebias > Hypsolebias antenori. The sequence goes on from JARVGS010000736.1 coordinate 20,931,707, forward strand.
GGAGGTGAGACAGCAGGAGAGAAAAGGGAGTGTGGCAGTGTGTATGCAAGCACGTAGTTGAGGTGACAGCTAAAGGGGGAGGGCTGGGAGGGAGAACAATGTGTGGGTGTGTCATCTTCAGCCGCCCCAGCAGTCTGCTGTCGCCGAGTTGTCGCTAGCTAATGTTAAGGTTGCCCCCAGTGTTTATTGATGATGGAACTAAAGGAATGGTGGAAACACTATAAATATTCAGCAGCAGAAGATTGATTGGAGTTGCACTGCGCAGCTTTACACACTGAGCGCGTGAAGATCAGTATGACTGAAAGAGATTTTATGCTTTTCTCCACATGCTTTTTAAAAACAGCCGAGCCACATCGTTTCGTTCATGTGTTCGTCGCAGGTCGAAGAAAAAAATCAGCATGAATCCATCACTGAGGCGAAGCACTCGACTCTGGAGGCTCAGTTACAAACGGAGAGAGAGGCTCTGGAGAGGAAAGAGAAAGAGGTAATGGACTGCTCACTTTTGTGCCACAAAGGAGATATTCTTATATCAGTTTACAGTGTGCAGTATCACATCTCCCTTTTTTTTAAACAGACTCCATTTGTTAAATGTCTTGCAGTGGAATGTGTTTATTTGTAATAAGCTGTGTTGTGTTAGAGTTGATGCTCTTGCAAGTGTTTGATTTTGACGATACAGAGTCAAGTTTCTTGAAAGTTGTCAAAATATAGCTCATATGTCTGTGCATTATTTTAAATCCTGGAATGAAGCGTGCACTCATCAGGAAAGGCTGGAGCTTTTGAAGCGCAGTCGCTGTTCCGTACTGGTAAAAAGACACATGAAACCTTCAGCTCAGAGCAAATACAGAGTGAACATTGACTTAGAAAAGTTTCTGAAGCAACCTTTCATCATGGTGTAGAATAATACAGATGACAAACTAACATGTATAGAAACTGAAAATTAAAAATGGATGGCACAAACTCTTCTGATCTGTCTGAGTAGGCGTTTTTGTCGCACAGCAGCCTCATTTTCCATGTTTGGATCTGACCGGTCCTTGTTATTTGCAGAATCTTAAGATGTGCTTTGTAAGGGTCAGCTTCTGTTTATCTGATGTGTCAGATCTGTAATCTGGAGGAGCAGCTGGAGCAGTTCAGAGAGGAGTTGGAGAACAAGAGCGAGGAGGTGCAGCAGCTTCACATGCAGCTGGAGATCCAGAGGAAGGAGATAAGCAGCCAGCAGCAATACCTGGCAACAAGGGACAGCATGATGCAGGTGAACACGCCTGCAGTGTTTTCTCTGTGAAACGCAATGTATAAAATATGATTTTATATTGTGATTTATTTATTTTTATTGGTTAAAGTTTTTGCTTTCAGTTTGGAAAGTGTTCAGATTAAATAATTCTCACTGGTAGCTTTGAAACTGTTTTGATTGGACCAATTTTTTTGCTGTCATATAACAAAAGTTTCCTGTTAATTTCTTTATATTGCAACACAAAAGAGTATTCTTACCAACAAAACTAGCACCAGATAATTTTAAATAGAATAACTAATTTCATGAGTGTTTTTTTATAACTTTTCATGCGCTCTACAAATTGAGTTTGCAGCTTTTTATCCGTCCTTTTTATTTTACCGTGCAAGGCTCCCTTCTGCTCTAGAGACGCCTAACCTGCTCCCAGTTTATAAATATCCAGTTGTGTTCAATGAGGCTGACACTGAGTGATTTATATTTTAATAGCCATTAAGTTATAATCTTTGACTTTTGAAGGTGATGGAGGAGAAGGACAGGGAAATAGCTCTTCTTAATGAACAGATCACTAAGCTTCAACACATGGAAACAGCCTCTGATAACAAGGTAACCAGACATGCGTGTACAACATAGAGCTAAACATCTATGTTGTACACGCATAGCTCTGTGGAGATCTGTGTGTGTCCTCTGGGTCCCATTTTGTGTTAGTTGGCTCCGTTTTTGTTTGTTGTTCTTGTTTTTTTTTTTTTTGTCTCTGGTAGGTAGATTCATCGTGTTTTTGTCTTGCGGTGATCATGTGCTCTTGTGAAGTGTCTCTTTAAACCTCTGAGTTATTTTTTGTGTGAACTTCTATTTTAAGTAAAAATGGAAAGAATGCTACCCAAATAGCTTTCTCAGCACAACAAAGACTCAGACGTTTAACCGTTGTGTGGGATCTCTATGGTTTTGTTTTAATTTACCCCTTTTTTTTATCTTTAATAATTTTTTACATATTTTTTTAGGAATTTGATGACAGGGAGGAGATGATTAAAGAGTTGGAGTCCCAGGTTGAGTGTCTGCGGAGCGAACAGGAGCGCTTAAAGAGAAATAAAGAAGAAGAGCTTGAGCAGCTGAATGATGTCATAGAGAAACTTCAGCAGGAACTTGTCAATATCGAGCAAAAACAGGCTGAGGAGGAGGAGGAGGATACTAAAGGCGAGTTAGAGAGCGCTACGTGGGAGCCAACCAAAGAGGAGTACAATGAAATGAAGCAAAAGATGGACCGAGCCACCAAAGATCTGGAGACACTGAGGACGGATCACAGCAAGCTGTTGGACACATACCTGCACTCAAACCAAAGTGCAGAAACTCTAGCTGAAACAGAAAAGCAGGACAGCTCAGAGGGGGAGCTTGGAGAAGCTCTCAGAGAGAAAACTGCAGCGCTTGTGGTTTTGCAGGCAGAAGTACAAGCTTTAGAGCAGAGCGCCTCCTCTAGAGTGGAGGAGTTAGGTCTGCGAATTCAGGAGCTTGAAGATTTGGTAGGTGAGAAAGACTCGGAGATGAACCGCTGTCGGATTCTTGTGGAGCAAAGTCAAAGCTGTGCTGAGGATCTTCAAAAGAAGGTCCATAATCTGGAAGAAAATCTGAGGGAACAAGTAGCTGCTGCACTGGTCAGCCAGTCTACGCTGGAGGCCTTCCAGCAGCAATCTGAGGGCTCAGAACCAGAGCAGGAGCTGCAGAGACCTCCTGCTCCTCGCGTCTTTGAGTTGGCTGACTTTGGTATCCCACAAATGGATTCCAGCAAGATGGATCAGGCAAAACAGTCACCAACAGGGAAGGTGGTCCATGTGACGCAAAAGCTTCGGGACCTGGAGGTTGGACTTGGTGGGATCCAGAGAGACCAGGAGCTCCAGAAGCAGCTGCTGTCCAGCTCAGAGGAGGAGGTGCTCGAGTACGAGAGGAGGCTGGTCGTGCTCTTGGATCTCCTCAGTCAGATGAAGACCAGGCCGTCCCAGAGAACATCCTCATCTGTGGAGGTGAGATTTTACATCCCTCCTTATACATCAAGTTGATCTACAGTATTTGTCAGGCCTGTTAGTGTTTATAGTTCACCGTTAATGTAGCATTTGCACTCTTCAAAAGGAATATTTGATATTTTTTAGTAAAATAAAGGGGTATTTTTTTTTTATAAGATCAAAAACAAAGTTATCCATTTCCAGAATCATCTCAGATTTAGCGTACTGGTTCATATTAATGTTCAGTTGTTGAGTAAAGTATGTCAAAAAATAGGTTAAGTTCAGATGAAACAGTAAAATTACTGGTCTAGAAAATGTTTCCCAAAAGTCTTTATGACTCTTTACGGCATTCTACTGTCTTTCTTGAGCATTTTCTTAGTCACTCTTTATTTTTGCATTTAACTACACATTTACTCATAATATCTCTTCAAAAAGTCTACTCTTGTCCGATTCAATCATTTTATTTACCGACACAGACTGCAGCCAGGTCAGTCGCACGATTCTGCCGAGCGCTTCATTTACGTGGAGTATGAACCTGAACTGCATATAAGTTTATCTGTAAAACTACCAAAGTAAACTATTTTAAAATGCACATTTTGATAGAGTTCAGCGTAAGATAAAATAGATAAAACTTTATTGATCCCGCAGGAAATTGTGCTAAGGACAGGATAACTTTTTATGTCTAATTTCATACTTTACGATGAGTATCTTAAAAGGTTTTAATCATTGCTAAAACCACTTAGAGCCTTTAAAAGAACAATAAATTAGGTTCAAAATTAAAAAGTTAGGGAAAACTGAAGCAGCTCTTAAAGAAAATGACTGAAACAACTCTCTCTGTTTATGAATACATTTGAATGAAACTATTGAAAATGTCCTGATTGCACCGATTTTAAGATAAGCAAATATACAATGGAAATTTATCTTCTGACTTTTGTGATGTTTGATACTAATAATTACTTTTTTTTTTGGTTTTGAACCTTGAGTTTTATGATTATGATCAATTTTAAAAACATTTTTTCTAATGGATGTCTCTCCAGCACTCATATTAATGTTCAACCAATAAAATCCCTGTTCTATTCTTTGTGGTAATGTCTGTCTAATTTGACTCTCAGAGCTGTGGCAACGTTCATATCTTTATCAGGTCTCTTCTGCTGAGCAGCCAGCTGTGACGAAGCTTCTTCAGGAGTTGCAGGAGGTCAAAGATGAAGCCAACACCACCTATCAGCAGCTGGAAGGCTACAAGGAGAGCTGCAGCAGACTCCAGCAGGAGCTTCAAGTATGTGTTAAAGGAACTCCCCGTGCACAATAATTATCATTATATGTTCTGTTTGGTAATAACCCTGAGCTTTTCTTTCCAGGACAAAACTGCCACTGTGGAGAAACTTCAGGACCAACTTCAAATGGTTAGAATGCAAATTTGCTTCTTCGTGTTTCGCGTTTTCTTAGCAAAAAGCATGCTTAGCGACGTAAAATTAATGTTTCACATTTTTGTTGCAGGTGTCATCCAACACTGAGGAAGCGACAAAGACTTCTGAGCTTGAAGGAAAACTCCTGGAGGCTCTGAATGAGGCGGCTTCGACCAAAGAGGAGTTGAGCAGCTGCAAAGAAAGTCTGGAGAAACTGCAGGAGCTGCTGCAGGTGAGGAGCCAGTAAAACAACTCTGAATTCAGAAAACCAAAAGACAGGCTGAACAAAAACAAACTATTGTATTATTCTTTTTTAGCAAAAATTTAAATTATCATTTTTTTATTATAGTATATAAGTAGATTTTCAAATAAGTTAATATTTAACCTAGTTGTTTACATTCTTGTGTTGAGAATCAGATGATGAGAATTGGATTTAGCCTGCAGTTGATTAGTTACCATTGTATAAAATGGAGAAAAGTTCTCACCTAGCTTTGCCTTAACGTAAGAACAATCCACTTAAAAGCAGGTTTGAAGCTCAGAAATTCACCAACAAGATGCAAATATTTAAACACTCTTGTATAATAAGCCAACTAAATACAGTACAGTAATTTTAAGTGACCTGTAGTCATTGGTGTGTAACCAATTATGAATAGACTAGAATAAGGACATGCACACAGCATTCAATATTTTACAGTATTGAGAATAATTTTAGAGGGAAGTTTTAGGTTTTCAGATTTTTCTTTGTTCATATAAGCATACATTGTTTTGTGTTTTTAAATGTTCTAATGAAAAAACACCATCTGTTTTCTGTTATGACAATATTCTAAAAATCACAATAACTTTGTTTTGCTTTTAGAAAAATCTAGTTATCTTAAGATCTACAGGTAAAATATCTATCTAACAATGAATGCTTCCTCTGTAGGAGCGAGAAATGACCATTGCTCACCTTAAAGGAGAACTTTTCCAAGTAAGTCAAAACTTTATTTTTAGATAATGAATGATGATTCACTGAATTATATAAACTGTATATATATA
>JARVGS010000736.1:20939657-20951095 GCA_031762315.1 Hypsolebias antenori
GTATAAAATGTAAAAGAAAAACAGTAATAAGATCTAAGATATGAACTAAGAAAAACGTTAACTAAAAATACACTAAGTAGTACAAAAACAATACGCCAAACAGCAGCACGAACGAGTGTGTGTGAGCAGATGAGTATGAATGAACACAGCAGCATGAAATAGATCAGCAGCATGAGATCAGCAGATAAGTGTTATCCCTGAGTTTTAAGCTGAAAGCAGTAACGTGTTGCTTTCTTGTCCAACTGTAGTGTGAAATTTGTCATATCCATAATAAAACTTATTAGCACTACCATTTACTACTTATCAGCATGTAAAGTTTTAAGTTTCATTTGAAAATATTATTTTGTTTCATACATGTATTAAGTGTAGAACTAGACTGAGGAACAGCTTCTACCCTGAAGCTGACTCATAGCTCCCTAACCAGGATAATCACTGTAAATGACAAAAAAAAAAAAAAATCACTGTATACCACTTTAATATGTGACTTTTCTGTGCTGCTGATCATCCATGCTGCTGATCTCTTGCCTTTATGCTGCTGTGTTCACACCCATCTGCCCACTACAGGCTCATGTTGGGACTGCTGTTTAATATACCGTATTATTTCACATTATTAGTGTTTAGCGCATATCTTAGATCCTTAATGTACAGTTTTTATACTTTATATTTTTGGGTGTAACTGGGACCCTGTGTACACAGTTTCGTTCCACCTTATGTGCCACATGTGATGCGAATGACGATAAAGAACCTTGAACTTTGCATGTATGTTTGTCATCATGCAGACAGCAGCTCAGACTACAGCCAGAGGACTGGATATGACCTCCCGAGCTTGCAGCAGGAGTTAAGGACGACTCCAGAGGGTGCCAGGAGAGAAACAGATGATCCACTGCCTGACCGGATAAAAGTATGTTTTTGTATATTAAGAACATTTATACCACAAGGCTATCTTGAGCTCTTACTTACTAAAGAATGTGCAACGTTGACACATTCAGTTGATCCATCCTAATTCTGTTTCTGTGTGGTGTTTGTGTAACCAGACGTTGCTCCGTGAGGTGCACCAGGAAGGCATGCAGGTTCTTTCTTTGTCCGAGTTCCCTTTCTCCGAGCCGGGCGGCCAGTTGAACGTCGAAGGCTGGGTGAAGGAGAGAGATGCCCTCCTGGCGTCTGTGGAGTCTCTTAAAGGCCTCATCACGCAGATGCAGACACACGGCAAAGCTCAGGTACTGGACGCCTCGACATGCAGCTTTACACCGAACTCGTGGAAATCTGAGGTTAAGGTTTTAAAATGACTAAACTGTACGCCTTGAGGTACCCGTCGATTTTGTAGTCGCTTCAAAAAAATTTAACTTGTAATTTTTAAAGTGGGCTTGAGCAACACTTTCTTAAGAATTTTTTTAAGTTATTCAAAGTTGGGTTTTTTTTGGTCAGGCATTAGCTGGTTTTCTTAAATTTGTCCACTTTTTTGTGGATTGCTATGAAGTCTATTTTGTTTGCTACAAACTGTTAACTGTGACCTGTGAACAAATTGTGTTCGCCACAGGCTACTATTAACAACGAATTTAAAAATTTAAAATTTTGTTTTGCTAAGCTGTCTGGTTTGTGTACGGCAGTGGCAAACTCCTAGATTTAGGTGGAGCTTTTTTTTTTTTAATTCCTGAATAAGTCATAGGTCAGTGTTATTTGTCTAAACAAGCAACAGAATTATCACATCTAAAAAATAAGTTGGTAAAACGACTGGACTCAAAATGCATTAAAAGGCCATCCGTTAATTTTAAAAAATGCAATAAGCTTGATGTGTTGTTGTTCGACTACTTTAATTATATTATAAAAAGTTTTGACTTTTTTGGAAGAAAATAAAAGCTGGATCAAGGCTTTTACTCCGTTTTATTATAAGTTCATGTATTTTTCTTGGTAATAATTTCTCTTTTGGCTTCATTATTTTTTTCTAATAAGAAATAATTCATTAAAACTTTTTTTTTTTTTTTTTGCCAAATAACAAATTCTGTTTTTATTCTCCTGCTTTTATTTGCATTTCTGTCACTTGCAGCAGACGTCAGGCAGTGCAGACTGGCGTACAGAGCTGCTGGATGCAGTCCGCCAGGTTTTTCTGAGGGAGAGGAGCGTGTTGAAGAACGCCCTCTACAACCAGCTGGACCTGCTGGACACTAGCGATGCTGTTGTTCACCTCAATCAGCTCGAGCGCAGACTGGCAGAGCAGGTCAGGAACAACCGAGTCTTCCTAAGGGATTTTAACGGTCGCGGCTGTGCTCAAGTGTAGAAAAGCCTTTTTAAATTAAATGAACAATATCTGAACAAACAATGTTCTTATGGATGGATTTTTTAAAAAGCCAAGAACATTTTTTTAATTTTCCTGTGTCATTTGAAGCAGTCTGTAACTAAAATCACGTTGACTGTATAATTCTGATACAGGACGCCCACCACAGGGAGGCCATGGGTTTACTTCACACAGCGGAAAGGTCAAGTCTTATCTCAGAGATTCAGCAACTTCGAGGTCAACTAGAACAACTTCATCAAAGTAAATCAGCTCTAAGGCATTTTCTTTTATCCTTATACCATACTGTCTTTATTTATCCATAAATATGTTTGTTTGGTTTTAAAGCATAATGTTTCTTATTGTTTAGCTCCAGTTCTGTCATATTTAGTTTAATCAAATTAGATCTTAATTACGATGTGGATTATTTTTGTGTTTTTGTCGTTTAGGTGCCCAGCCTGGCCTCATGGTGGCTGCTGAACGTAGCACAAAGGACCAGAGGGAGAGAACTGGAACCGATGGAGCAGCGGAGGACGACAGGCTTCTCGTAGAGGAGCTGAAGGTCGAGCTTTCTCAGACTAAACTGGAGCTGGAGACGACACTCAAGGCCCAACACAAACACCTCAAAGAGCTGGACGCACTCAGGTGAAACACACAAACATACAACCGTGATTAGTTTTTAATTTTCTACTTTAATTTAATGTTGATCCAATACTTAGGCAAAATTTTAGAAAGTTATAATGAACAATTTATTTCTTGTTGTGAATAAACTTGTCTTTTTAATCTTTGAAAGATGAAACTGTATTTTGTGTGAGAATCCATTCAGCTTCTCAAGTTTTGTTTATTTTAGTTTTTACTACATTTGTTGAATATCTGAATTTTGGTTCACACATACATTGTCACTTTTAGTACATTTTGCCTTTAAAGTCAGCCCACAACACCATGTCCATTTAAAGAAAGTCAACCCAAGTTAAAATTAGGGTTAGATCATGGAACAAAGAATATATAATCTGAAAAGGCACAGCAAATTATACTCTATCAAAACTTTTTACAGACGCTTCAAAAGCTGCACAGATGAGTTTTTTTTAAGTGGCAACAACTAAACATTAAATTTACATGTTCTTAAACAACATTATTTAACAGGATAGTTCATTTTGTCACAAAATAAAAATGCAATTCCTTCAGAAACACTCAAGTTATTGCTATGAACTACAGGCAGATATGTGGTCTACAAAACACTCTACCTGAACATCAAGCCGAGTTGGCTTTAAAAGGTTTGGTGAAAAGAAGACATAGAAAGAGCATAAACTGAAGGCTGTTTCTATTTCAGTGTGTAAAACTGTATATTATTAAACTGTAGCTCATTTTGTTGATCTCAACATGCCAACAGGGTGGAGGTATCCCAGAAAGCTGCAGAGCTGGATGCACTGAATGACCAACTGATGGAAGAGAGGAAGAGGAGCAGAGAGTTTCAGTGGATGGTGGAGAAGGAGAGGTGTCAGTCTGGAAGAAATGAGGACGGCAGACGAGAGGAGCTGGAGGTGAGGCAACAAAAATACCTGTTGTTTGGAGTCTTTGATCTTTAATGTGCATTAGAAATGCTTAAACATCATTTTTTTAATTATTAAGATCAAGTTTTAATTTTCCCTGTAGGACCTGCAGCTGGCTCTGGATGAGCAGAAGGCTCATACCGCCCAGCTAACCCAGGCTCTGGAGCAGGAGCGGCAGGCTTCCTCTCAGCTCTCCCAGAAGGTTGAACAGGACAACCTGAGTCTCCACAGACGTCTGCAGGAGCTCCAGGTCCAGCTAGAAACTGAGCGATCCAAGGCTCTGGAGATGAGCTCTGCTTTGGGGAGAGAGAGGGAGCTGCGGACTGGCATCTCTGAAAGAGACCCCTCCAACGAGGAGGGTGCCGGCGAGGACAGGAGGGACCGTGAAGGGGAGAGAAGTCTGCTAGAGAGACTGCAGAAGGAGCTGGATGAAAAGCATTCACAGGCATGTTTGTTTTTCTGCACTTCATGTGAACTTTCCCCAAGAAAATGGCTCAAACACATTATTAAAGTGGTCTTTCTAAAAATTGAAGACTTTGGCTTTCTTTAGTTTTAGCGCCCGCCCTAGTTCATTTCTTCTTCACTTTGTGAAAGTTTAGTGTGAGGAAAATTAGTTATCTGCATTATTTTTCTCTGATCTCACTTAAATCCTGCAGATTACTCTTTTAAATGGAGACAGTACAGGGGAACAGTTATTTTGTTCTATTTCAACAGTAAAGTTATTCTCCTTTTAACATATGTGGACCCTTATCCCCGTCTCTAGACGGTGCATCTCCTCAGCCAGGTCGAAGCCCAGCGGCTCGAAGTGGTTCGAAAAGTAGAGGAGCTGGCACTGGCAAATCAGAAGTCCAAACGAGACGAAGAGGTGCTGGTAGAGGTCCAAGGCCGACAGGAAGTGCTGAAAACGCAAATGGCAGAAGTTCAAGGGCAGCTAGAGCGAGAACAGGAGTGGAGGAAGAATCTGGAGGAAGAGAATCAGAGGCTGGAAGAGAGGCTGAACCAGTTAGGACAGGAGGAGGAGAGTGGAACGCCACAGGTCGGCAGCGAGAGTGTGAGTGACAGAGAATGTGACGTTTAATCAATGCCACGAGCTGTATTAAAGCCATGCTTTTATTGTGTAAACAGCAGGCTGTTTGGCACAGTGAGTCCACCGAGCGCACCAAAGACTGGGTGCTCCAGCAGAAGAATGACGGCGCTCAATCAGCCACAGCGTCTCTTCGCCTGGACGTTTCTCCAACAACGCACGCCAGCGGGCCACACCACGGTCCTTGGCGGACAGTCGATAAGATTGTGGGAAAACTCCACCTCATCTCCTCAAAGATTCACAGCATGACCAGCAAAACGATCAGCGGGTAATCCAAGCAGCCTTGATGAGGATTACATTTGAAACATTTTTTTTACAGAGGTTTTACTTTGTGCGTTCAAGCCTAGTCCAACAAATAAAACAAGATCAGAACCTCAGTAACAGCTACAGCTGTGTCTGTGGTCCAGTCACTTAACAAAACTTGTATGAAAAACTTTCTTAAACCAACGTTTAGGCATTATCACTTGGTAAATATTGTACCAGACAGAGAATTTAAGACATTTTTGTAGTTTAACAAAGTTTAATTTAACACCAAAAGCAAAATCATGCCCGTAAAATGTGGTTTGCTTAATTTAAATAAGCTTTGTGTTTATATGCCGCTCCAAAATTTACATTAGCTCTTTATCCTTTTTGTTCCATTAAATTCACTGATTTAATCGTTTTGTTGAGCCCATGGTACGTCAGGAAGAGCATCCGGTGTAAAATAGTTGCTACATGTTTCATGTGAGCCCGCTTGCTGAAAGGAGTAGCTACAAGAAAAACTGATTTAATAATTTGTATGTCTTTAAAAGGTCGACTGCAGAGATAGACAGTGAACAGTTGTCATGGATCCAGTCCAGTGTTGATGAGGTCATCACCATGCTGCAGCAATCCCCAGGTTTACCCTCCATCCTAGAGGTCAGTTTTTCCTCTCTTTAAAGACTCTTCTGTATTGATTATAATTTTTTTTTTTTTTTACGACTTCAAGCATGTGATGTACGTATTTTGGTTAAAAAAAAAACAGCTCTTCATCTGAGTGTTTTCTAAATAACATCTGCTGATCTTGGTTGCGGCTGCTCATCTGTTAGTCTCAGAGTGCGTCCCTGCTGCCAGGAGGCTCCTCCAGCTCCTCCAACAACCTGACGGAGCGGCTGCTGAGGCAGAATGCCGAGCTGACGGGGTTTGTCAGCCGTCTGACCGAAGAAAAGAACGATCTGAGGAACCACACGCTGCGCTTGGAAGAAGAGCTCCGCCGCTATCGGCAGGCTGGCCTGGGATCAGGCGACAGCGTGAGTTCATCGCAGAAAAAAACTAACTCTGTTAGAGACTGAAAACGTACAGTGGTATTTGTTCCTGTTAAACTGTAAAAACATTACTGCAGTAAAAAGAAAAAGGCTTGGAAAAGAGTTTCTCTGCAAATGGGTGGATCTTTTTTTTTTTTTTTTTTGGGTGATGACCCTATAAGGCTGCACAGTGGCACAACTGGTAAAGCTGCTGCCTTTCAGTGAGCAGGTCCCTGGTTCAAATCCCGGGCCGAGGGCCTTTCTGGGTGCAGTGTGCTTGTTCTCTCCGTGCATGCGTGGGTTTCCTCCGGGTACTCCAGTTTCCTCCAACAGACCAAAAACATGCATGATAGGCTGATTGGTGACTCTAAATTGTCCCTAGGTGAGAGTGAGAGAGTGAATGGATGTTTGTCTCGTTTGTCTCTATGTGGCCCTGTGATGGACTTGCGATCCGTCCAGGGTGTACCCCGCCCCTCACACTGTGATTGCTGGACGAGCACCGGCGACTCCCGTGACCCAAAAATGGAAGAAGCGGGTAAAAGATAATGGATGGATGATGGATGGATGGATAAAATTAAAAAGCATGGTTATGAGCTAAAAGTAACAAAAAAGAGCTAAAAGCTAAAGTATCAAAATGGTAACTAAACTTTTTTTTTTATTAGCTAGGTATAAGCCAACAGTAGGAAAAAGCTGACTAGAAGCTAAGATAAGCAAAAGGCTGGTCAAAAGCTATAAGTAGCAAAAGGATTTTGTTTAAGTTTTTTAGCTATTTTCCGGCTACAGTACGGAAAATAGGTATAGATAATACAAAAATCAAAAGTTTATGAATGAGCTGAACTTATTAACTAAATGGCACAAAGTATGCAGAGGTAGTTAGATTACAAAAAAAAAAAAAAATATCTTCTTAAAAAATAAAACTAAACACAATGTGTGATTGCTGAATCAGCATTTATCATATTAATGAAGCTAAAATAGTAACTAAACCTATATTTTCTTTTCATTATTTCTTATTTCTGCAGTCCAGCAGGAGAGGAGGGTCAAAGATGGACTCTGCAGGTTTGATATTTTCTCAAGAGCAGGAGTCCTGGACTCGAGAGAAGATCCGACTGGAGAAAGCTTTACATCTGGCTCAGTCCCAGGTGGCTCGACTCAGGGGAGAAATAAGAGCTGAAACTCTTCGAGAGATAACCGGGCCCGAGGCTGATAATTCTGCACTAAAGGTCAGCAAAAAATAAAAGATGAAAAGCCACTGATGATTTCATTTGGGGCTTATAAAAAGCTGTTTAATTCCAACCAAGGTCACGTAAATATTTTTATGATGGAACTTCTTTGTCACCATCTTCAGAGGATGTACGGGAAGTACCTGAGGTCAGAAAGTTTCCGGAAAGCACTGATCTACCAGAAGAAGTATCTGCTGTTACTGCTGGGTGGTTTCCAGGAGTGTGAGGAGGCCACGCTGTCGCTCCTGTCCAGGATGGGCGGCCATCCTTCTCTCTCCAGCCTGGAGTCCTACAACCAGCGCCGGCGCGGATTAATGCGCTTCCGCTCTGCCGTCCGTGTCTCCATTGCCCTCTCCAGGTGCGCTGCTGGAGCTTCAAGCTATTTGGCGTTTAAAGGAGGTGACAGCACTGATGTGATTGTTTTCGTTCGTGCAGAATGCGTTTCCTCGTGAAGCGATGGCACAAGGCGACGGGGATGAGCTCCACGGCCTCCTGCAGCGCCAACAAGAACGGTGCAGGTCAGACGATGGGAAACAGAACGAGGCCTCTTTTGACTTTTCTAACCATCATTTTGATGGAACTCGTGTATATATATATATATATATACAGTATTTTTTTTTTTTTTTTTTTTTTTCAGGTACGGAGGTGAGGGACTCACCATATCTTCACCCGAGCAGTGTGGACATGTACAGGGAACGAGGAGTGTCCAGCAGCAGGGGGAGAAGTGGGCGTGAATCCCCACGATCAGGCGTCTCCCCCACACAGCACAGGTACAACTTTCAATACAGGTGCTGCTAACGCTACATTATTACTGTATAATGCTAATGATTTTTTTTTATTAGTGTAGTCAACAAAACCTCAGGACCCATGTTGATGTTTTTCTACATTTTTTTTATCCATCAGTTTAATCTAGTAATACTTATTTGATTATGAAAAAAAAAAAAATGAGTATTTGTCATGCTATTGTTGAAAAAAAACATGAGCAATTTGAATTTAAATAGAAAAGCATTGTGTTGTTGTTCAACATACACACAGGTAAATGTTGCATGCACTTGTGATGGTAGTGTAATTCAAATTAAAACCATGTCATTGTGATAATCGACTAATTGTTTTGAATTATTATCTTATTAGACCTATTTTAGCTCACGTATTCTGACTTGAAAGACTCATGAAAGCACGGGTGAATTATTCAGGGCTGTAGAAAAACTCCTGTTCGTTCGCTTAAGTCAAAATGTCTGCAGTGCTAAATTGAAACAAACTCGGGAATTTGGTTCACAAGTTTAAATTTCATACGTGTTTGCTGCAAACGTGAGATAAGTATTGTATGTGCCTTCTGAAACGTCTGGGTTTAATTAAACAAAATGTCACCGTTATCAATGTTTTTTTTATATATATATTTATTTTTACACATATAATTCTGTTGGGGTTATTGTTCAAATCTTAAATCAGTACTCCTTTGTTACTGGTCCGGTGGTATTTTATGACAAACTGTCCACACTGCATGTTAAGTTTGGACCGCTCCAACTGCACGGCCATTTTCACCTGTATTCTTCAATCATTTGAAATTAATTTCAAACAGTTATAACTCTCCCGCACCAGTCTCCTCCGCTTTAATTCAATTCCTCATTTACCTTGTATTTTCATGTGTTCTTGTACTATCATCTGTCCTTTTTTTTTAAACACATTGTTTTGATAAATGTCACCAGTTTGCTTTGGAAAAACTCTTTTTCAACTGTCCGTACACTTTACGTGAGCGTGCTAACAGTCAGCATTCTTGAGCCTTGAAAAGTATCAGTGTTTTCACAGTTTTTACTCCTTTGCTAACTTAAATTAAATGTATTGATGCAAAAATATAAAACGACTCTGTAAATCTGGTGTTTTGTGATTTGTTTGGATGTTTCGTCAGGCTCCACCTGGCTGCAGACCACGGGCCTCTCACCTGTTCCCACCTGCAGAGCTACGACCCCGACCGGGCGCTCACTGACTACATCTCCAGACTGGAGGCTCTGCAGAGGAGGCTGGGCAGCGTCACATCAGGTACTCATACAGTCCAGTAGGATAATAATGTTCTATGTTTATGTACCAAACAGGTTTTTCTTTTCTCCCCAGGTGCTTCTTCATATGCTCAATTGCACTTTGGCTTGAGAAGATAGATGCTGACAAATGACTTTGGCTTGAAGTAACTCAGTTGCCTTTTCTTGTGCTGAGCGCTCCGCTGTTTTCTATCATTCTGCTGTGGACTGTATCTCCATGTGGACCAAAACATTTTATATTAGTGTACGACATGTTGTATTCAGGCTTTTTGTCGCCAGCACTTGGAGGAAAAAAAGCAAAATGTAACAGCGATGTTTGTAATTTAATCTGCCTCTTCGTTGTGGATGATCAACAATCGTGTATATTTGTCTATTGCTAATTTAAGGACTTTGTGATTAATTTATATGTTTGTGTTGAATGGGTGGAGCGTTACGTGGAGGATGTTTGGGTTTACCGTTCAGGAGGCTGCTACTGGATCTTCTTCACTACACTGTGCTTTGTTAAGGCGGACAGACTACAGAAGACATTTGTAGAGAACGTATTTTTGTAAAGCGTAGGAGCTTTGAATTTTTGGGGTATTTTGTCAAAAACTGAAATAAAGAATACTACGTACTTTCAAATATGTTTGTGTGTGTGTTTTAGAAACGGTATGCCCACCGCTAAAAGGTAAAGGTGAATAATAATAATGTTGGTGTGCGTGTCTGTCATTAAAATATGAACTCCTGGGCAATTTTTAACCAACGTTAGAAAATACTCATATTTATTTATTTTTTTAAAGCTAATCCAATTTAAGATGGCTGCCACATTCATTAAACCTTTATTTATACAGTCTCATTGAGCCTCGAGGACTCACAGACATCTTATTTTAAAACACAGAAATGGCTGTAAATGTCAGTTCTATGGATATGGAGATAAATTTAAGCGTGATTGTAGCTGAAGGTCATACTTCAACGGTTAATCATTATGTGAGGTCTTTGTGTAAATGTTAAGCTGTTTGTTAGCGAAATATCTCACGGACTGCATGGATTTTAATTAAATAATCCATGGATGTACATCTATAATGAACTGCCTAAAATTCAGTTCAAGATGGCTGCCACAGAAAATTCATATAAATAAACAAAAACTTGGTTATAGCTCAAGCCACGTTTATAAATGTTCAACGAAAGTTTGATGTGAGTCAACAACATATGGAGCGGAGCGTGGCATCTCATCACAAAACTAACGTAAAACTGTTATTTTCCAAGTTTGACTAAAGCATCTACAACTTTATTAACACAAAATGATCTTAAAGTTTAAAATAAGCATTTAAAGAGGAACTGAAATGAATTCCTTCAATTATAATTCTGTATATAAAGTAATTATATAAATAAAGTAAAATTTAAAAAAATAATAAATTAATAATATAAAATAAACAATGTTTCTCTCCTTAATGGATTACAGTTGGATTTAAAAAAATAACTAAAAGGGGGATTACAAATGACATTGATGCATGATAAAGTTTTTTTTTATTCATATTTATTTAAAAAAAATGAAGAGCAGAAAAAGCTATTTATTCAAAAAAATTTCTGTCCTTTCTTAGCACTCTACAGTCATTTGTTTCAGTTCTGTCTTCTCTGCAGTTCTGGTTTAAGATATTTTTATCAGATCTTTTAAACCTAATGTTTGAAAGGGGAAAAGCTACCAGTACATTTATTATAGTTCGTTTATTTTTAATTCAATCCTAGCTGCGGCTCATTTGAAAGCTGTGATAAGGGGATTGAAAGACAGTAAAAGATGTGCAAGAAAACATCCAACTTTTCAGTGTAAACTTTAGAGATGGCAACAGAAACGTGTCTCAGTTCCCAAATATTTAAACCGTTTTATTTTTTTTTTAAAGTAAAACTGATGCTGATGCAAATGAAGCACAAAATAATACAATAAGTTTCAAACAATGATTTTTCCTCCCAACATTTAAGTTGCCTTTATCTCAATAAAGGCCTTAAATTGTTTACAAGTCACAGTTTTGACTCACTTTTTGGA
>JARVGS010000736.1:21037894-21049431 GCA_031762315.1 Hypsolebias antenori
ATATGTAGCATTTACTTATTTACTTTATCTCAACAGACATGTCCAGATACTTCCACTCCTTTGTGCAGTTTGTCGTCTCGCTCTGGCCTTTCCCATCCAATCTCCACCTGCACATGGTACCTCTTTGTCTTCTTTTTCACTCATAATATGAATTTTAAATGTTCTTAATAAGTTAAAAGTAGCTGAAAGGACCAAAAGTTTGTTTAAAGTAAAATTTATGAATACTTTTTTCTTCATATTCTGGACTCTGATTTACTTGTTCATTTATTTTTCAGAGGAAGGGCGGCAGCTTCAAGTGAACATCCCTCACTCAGGTCTAGTTCTCACCCCTCTGGGCAGCTCCATCTCCATCCCCTGCTTTGTATCTCTCTCCTCCTCCTCCTCTTCCTCCTCCTCTCCTCCAGTGGTACCCCGGGTAAAGTGGACAGTGGTGTCCGGTGGGGTGGAGACGCAGATCTTGGTAGTACGAGGTCAGAGGGTGAAGATCAACGATGCGTACAGAGATCGGGCTGCGTTGTTTAACTACACGTCCTCCCCTGACGACGTGTCCCTGTGGTTAGGAGACATGCGCCACAGCGACTCCGGTCATTACCGCTGTGAGGTGCAGCAGGGGCTGGAAGATTCCAGCGACATCATTCAAGTCAAAGTCAATGGTGATTGATTTATTAACAGTGATGTTTTAGTATGATAAAGTCTCCCCAGCAGCCATGATCTGTCTTATTTCTGTGCATGTGGTGTACAGCATGTGATGATGATATTCATTTTTATGTGTCTAGGGGTCGTGTTCCACTATCGAGACGCTTTGGGCCGGTATGCCTTTTCCTTTCAGCAGGCCCAGAGAGCGTGTACATCCATTGGTGCACAGATTGCAACTCCCGACCAGCTACTGGCAGCTTATTATGATGGGTACGAGCAGTGTGACGCAGGCTGGCTCGCAGATCAATCCGTCAGGTAGTTTGTCACCATTTTTCAGTTTTTTTTATTTTTTATTATTTTTTAATATGATCAAATTGCAAAATATTCTTGAAGCTTTACTTTAAAGTTTTCTAATAATTATGACATGTTTGTGTTTTCCTTGATGCAGGTATCCAATCCAGGTCCCTCGCGAAGGTTGCTATGGAGACATGGATGGGCAACCAGGAGTGAGAAACTATGGGACAATGAATCCAAACGATCTATATGATGTGTACTGCTACGCTGAACGAATAGATGGTGTGAATTATAAAGCTATAAAATGTTTATGTGTGCTGGATTTTTGCCATTTTAAAAGTCAAACATGCACGGATCACATTTTACCACGTTTTAAAGCTCCAACTGGTCAATTCCAGTTTTTGAAGTACAACGATTAATAGCAGACAATATATTTGACGCTATATAATATTATATTTATAGTTGAAATTAAACAATCTGTTTATCGTGAATGTTTACAGCTAAACAAGCTTTTTCTTTAAAACTAAAAGAGCTTTCTCAGTGGAAAGCTACAAACAACATTCTCCACATTATGAAGAAAACTATTTGTAACAGTAAAAACTAACAGAAAAATACATGATATCACTCAAATAAGACAAATTATTGCCATTTACAGTTATCAAAATTTTTAATTATATTTTTGCACTCCTCAAAATTTAATAATAATAATAATAATAATAATAATAGTAATAAAAAATAATTCTACCTTTTAGCAGAACTGTATTTTTTCTTTATAACCTCCATTTAAAATAATTCACTGGTGTCCAACATTATACAAACAACTAAATAAATAAACAAAACCGCACGGATTTACTGTTAAATGCACTGCAGTGGCTCAGTGGTCAGTGTCATCATAATCCTGAATCGGTGGGATTGAGCCCCAGTTGCTTCCGGTGTAAAACAAATGTCTTGTGCACGTTTGCTAACTGTGGTGACACATGAAAAGTGGATCAGTGAGAAAACAAATACTTTTATATGTTTCATATGTTGGGCTGCTTTCAGACCCTGGCCTCCTTTGCACAAGAGATCTGTGATCTCAGTGGGATTTGCCTAGTTAAATAATGGTTAATAAATATGTGGTAAATTGTGTAATACTTATTAAAGTTACTGTAACTTAAACTGAAAATTGTAGCTTGATAATTATAACAATTTAAGTATTTAATTACATTTGTCAACCTGCTTACAAATGATAGTTTTTACAAAATAAGCTTGTCCTAAATGTCACCTGTTTAAATAACCCACGAGGACTCCGTTTTAAAACCTGGGCCTCGTGTGTTATTTTGATCCAAGGGCAGCAGGAGGGTGAAGTTACAACTTGGGGTCAAATTGAAAAATTGTAGTTTATATGTTGCTGAACAGTAAAATGAGCTGCAGAAAGTCCGCTATAAAAAAAAAAATCATTGACAATAATGGAAATATTTTGTGTTTTAAGGGGAGGTGTTCCACGATTCTGTCCCACAGCGGTTATCGTTTGATGAGGCACAGTTTTATTGTGGAGCTGCAGGGGCAGAACTGGCAACAACAGCACAGTTGTACTTGGCGTGGAGTGAAGGACTGGACCACTGCAGTCCTGGGTGGCTGGCTGACGGCAGCGTGCGTTACCCCATCGTAACCCCAAGAGAGAGATGTGGAGGCCCTCAAGCCGGCGTCAAGACTCTGTACCGTTTCAGGAACCAGACTGGTTTCCCAGAACCATTCAGGCTTCATGATGTTTATTGTTTCAAAGGTGGGTCTCTTGTTCCACAACTACAAACTGTATATACGTATAATGCAGTGTCATTGAAAAGGTATAATTGCTACTCTGTCTTCAACAGGAAAAAGGAAAACCTCTGATGACTCTCCAATGGACAGTGTGCTCACAGAAGCAGAAGACATTGAACAAAACGTTATACTTTTTATGGAAACACATCAAGAAATTCAGCTTAATCAACAAGCGGAACAGGTGGAGCGAGAGGTGCAAAGTGTACTTGAGTCCTTGCCCGTTTTGTCAAGCCCTTTCACTGTAGAAAGCCCAGTTGACACACACCCAACGGTTACATCTGACATTGCAGAATCCGCCCCGAACACATCTGCACTGGACCTCCTTCAACTAGTTAATGAAACCTCAGAAACAAGCTTGGACTCTGAGCATCCTACTGAAGTCATGAACACTACCATCAGCAAAACTGAAACCTACAATTCAACCCAGAGCACGTCATTTTCACTCGGTGTTTACAATCAAACAGATTTCCACCAAAACCTAAGCTTCACCGTTCTTCAGTCCGAGCTTGAGAGGACCACATACAAACCTCACACTGAGAACCAGACAGGGCCAGGCATTAATTTTGAGGAGATGACACATCCACTTGAAGAGCACCAAGAATTACAAAACACCAGCTTAAGTTTCGAAAGAGCACACGTAAATTACAGTGACACAGAAAGCAACACTCGAGAGGAGAGTTTCTGGGAGGCGGCTACGATAACAGTTGAGCCAGCAGTGCTTCATGTGAAGCTGGAGGAGGCGGCAGAAGATCCTGAGCAGGTGTCGCTCTCGACTCAAGCATCTCAAGAAAAAGGAACACTTTCAACACATGTAGCTCCAACTACAGAATCAGCCATTGAGACTTCAGCCTTACTGTGGGACTACATAGATGGATCTGGAGATAATTCTCAAGGTATGTCAAGCATTTGTATGTGTCCATCTAAAAAAAAAAAAAAAAAAGACTTTTTGCCAATAATACTTTTATGGATTGATACCTCTCTCTACTTGTGACCATCAAGAGTCTATATGCAATATTTGATATGACAGCCGTTTAGCTGTTTTCATATGGTTCTCATCAGTTTAGAAGCATTTTTATTTATTTCAACCAATCTTATTATTCTTCTAATTACTTTGTACTCTTTTACAGAGATAGACATCGCAGTAGAAGACGTCACCACATCCCTTTCTTCCACTGCTGGTTTCACCACACACCAATCACATTCTTTGGCTAGTAGAGCTCCTGCTGAACAGACTGCAGCTCCAGACACCCTCTTACCTGAATCACACAAAGTGGGCTCAGAAGTATTCTCCACATCACCACACCTATGGGAGTCCTCCATTTCTAGACAAGAGGGAAGTACAAGCTTAGAAACAGGAGACGTGGAAACTAAAGAAATGCAGATTCTTACAACCCAGTCACTAGAATGGGTTGTTTCCAAAGTAAGTTTAACTACCACTGGGTCTCCAGAGGAACTGAACACCTCTCAGTCACCGTCTGAATTTTCTATGGCACAGAATGAAACATCAGGTTACGTACTGTACTTTGATTCTAGCGCTTCTGCTGAAGATGCAAGTGGATATGAACCTAGTACAGGTAGTTCCTCTTTTCAAGAGAATAATCAACTTGCTCTAGCCTTTGAAGAACAAACTACAGCTACCCCAACCCATGAAGAGGAAGTCAATGTTTCCCTTTTGATGGAACAAGTTACAGTTGCTCCAACCCATGTCCACGAAGAAGCAAAAGTCATAACAACAAATTTTCTTAAGAAAGAAGCCAATGTTCCCCTGACAACTGATGAAGAAACAATGGTTACCACAACCATGACTCCTGTGGAAGGACCTAAGTCTGTCCCAACCATTGCTCTGGAAGAATCAGCTAAGGTTACCCAAACCCTTGACATTGAAGAAGGAGCTAAAGCCACTCCAACTAAAGTTGACCTAACTCTTGATAAAGAAGACACAACTCCTTCATTCATTAAGCGTGAAGATGAAACTAGTGTTTCCCCGATCATTAAAGAAGTCACAGTTGTTCCAACCCATGTACTTGAAGAAGAAGGTAAAGTTGTCCCAACCCTGGATTTTGATGAAGAATCTAAAGTTGTCACAACCCTTGACTTTGCAGAAACTTCAAGAGTTGTCCCAACTCTTGAAGAAGAAACCAAAGCTCCCTCATCTCTAGACCTTAAAGAAGAAGCTAATGTTGCCACAACTATTGAAGATGTCAAATTTGCTCCAACTCTTGTCCTCAAAGAAGATACTAAAGTTACCCCAACCCTTGTCCTTGAAGAAGTTAAAGTTGCCCCAACTCTTGTCCTTGAAATAGTTAAAGTTGCCTCAACTTACGACCTTGAGGAAGCAACTAAAGTTGCCCTATCTCTTGACTTTGAGGAAGAAGCTAGTGCTGCACCAACCATGGAAGAAGAGGTCAAAGTTACCCCGACCCTTGTCCTTGAGGTAGTTAAAGCTGCCTCAACTTATGACCTTGAGGAAGCAGCTAAAGTTGTCCCAACTCTTGACCTTGAAGAAGCAAGTAAAGTTGCCCTATCTCTTGACCTTGAGGAAGAAGCTAGTGCTGCACCAACCATGGAAGAAGAGGTCAAAGTTGCCCCAACTCTTGTCCTTGAAGTAGTTAAAGTTGCTTCAACTTATGATCCTGAGGAAGCAGCTAAAGTTGTCCCAACTCTTGACCTTGAAGAAGCAACTGAAGTTGTCCTATCTCTTGACATTGAGGAAGAAGCTAGTGCTGCACCAACCATGGAAGAAGAGATTAAAGTTGCCCCACCTTTTTTTCTTGAAGAAAGTATTAAAGTTGCACCAACACATACTCTTGAAAAGGTTAAAGTTGCACCAACCCATGTCGTTGAAGAAAACAAAGTTACCTCAACCCATGCTCTTGAAAAGGTTAAAGTTGCACCAACCGATGTCCTTGAAGAAATCAAAATTACCCCAACCCATGCCCTTGAAGAAAACAAAGTTACCTCAACCCACGCTCTTGAAAAGGTTAAAGTTGCACCAACCCATGTCCTTGAAAAAATTCAAGTTACCCAAACACATGTCCTTGAAGAAAATGAAGAAACTCATGTTGCCCCAAACTTTGTCACTGACAAAGCAAAAGTTGCCTCGACCTTTGTGACTGAAAACCTTAATGTTGCTCCAACCTCCCATTTTGAAGAGCAAACACATATTGGGCCAGTTGATGCTGACTTCACTGTCTCTCCCCTCGATTCTCAAACTTCTGAATGGGCTCTGCTGATGACCACAAATGGACCCCAAGAGTCTCTGGATGATGTTGAGTTCGGTCAGACACCCTCAGTCAAAGCAGTTTCAGATGCACTGACAACTAAGATGAGCACAAAACCCACTGCTGCTGCTGTAAATACAATCTCCCCCTCCTTAATCACCACCCCTCACAGGTCCCAAACCATCTGGAGCCCAACCACCACAAGACCCAAGAGCTTCCATGAGACGATTGAATTACAGAAGGGGACCCATGTCATACCACCTGTGGATCATGCTTTGGTTGATCTTGAGCTCAGCCTCACTAAGCCACCCACCCTGCTTATCCTGCCCAATGAGAGGGCAGCTGTAGGTGGTGCAGGGAAGTCTTCAGGTAATGTTAAAACCACATTCACCAGCCTAACCGTCCTCTTTCTGCTTAGTGCAGTGATGCACTAAAACCCCTGGTTTGTTTCCTGACCAACCAGTCTCTGCTTCACCTTCTGTAAAACCCTCCACTTGCTTTTCATTGACTCCTCACATTGTTTTACTTGCACTATGAGCAAGCCTACTGACCTTTCTTACTAAAATTAACTTTCAAACCCTCCTTCGCTTCTGTCCTTGCGACTCCCTGCTCAAGATACTCACCGTTGGACAGTTTCCCCATTGACATTCACCAGCAGTCTACTTGTGCATGGTGTTTTTTTTCTACTCATCCAAAACTTGACTTCTGTGAAGTACCGGTACGTGTTTAAATGAACGTTTTAGTGCTTCTTTTTACAATATAACACCTCAAGAATGATGGTGACGCCTTAGTGAATGTATTTTTGTAAGTTGAGCATTAAAAGTTGTTGGCAAATAATCTATATCTGCACAAAAACAGAAGCTAAAGTTCTGTCTTGAACTGCAAAAGATCACATTGCCTACGTGATTGGGCAGGAAGCGATTTAATGAATGTACTGTACCAGCAATTACAATGAATTACAATGGAACTAACCAATGCAGCTAAACAGTTTTATGTGTAACTCTTTTGCCACTTATGACATTTTTTCCCCAGTTGCATTGCTATATTAGCCAATTTAGCACCAGGATTTGTAACAACTGGCAAACTGAATTTCCTTGAATGGTTCAGAGCTTCAGTTTATTGGGGTCTTGGGATCAGACTCAACTCCTTACTTTTGTTTGAAACTCATGTTAACATTTTGCGCCAGTTAAACCCAGGAAAGTATTTCTCATTCAAAACATTTTTTTTCTTTGCTAAGCACATTTTGGTTAGTCATTCCAGTCTTTGACTTTGGTGATGTAATTTACAGATCTGCTTCCAAATCCCGCCTCCATAAATTAGACCCCTTTTAACCACCAAGCCTTTCAATTTGTCACCGGAGCTCCATCAACACATCACTGTACTTTTTATTCCCTTGTGAACTGGCCTCCTCTTCACCCTCACAGACAAACACTGATTTATGTGATTTATAAAATCCCAATTGGTTTAATCCCAGTTCTCCATTTGTTACTCAATACTGTATTAATAACATTTGTCCTTGTTGTTCCAGTAGCTACAACAATCTTCATGTCTCCAAAGCACAAACTTTCTCCTGGTCATTCTCATTTTCTGTTGCTAACGGTTGCAACAGACTCTAAAGATAATTTTTGTTATTTGAGTTTTATCTTTTAAAAGTGAAAGCATCGCTTCATGATCACCGCACCTCTTGGTTGTCGGTATATTTTTACTTATGCATCTGTTTTAGTTATTAGATTGTGCTGGGCTTTTGACATGTACAATTTGACAATTGGTTGTTTGTTGTGTGTATGTTCTGCTGTTTTATCCCGTTTTATTGTTATATTTTTGCTGCCTGTTGGCCAGGTTGTTACTGAAAATTAGAATTTGTTCTGAACTGAATAAGTTAAATGAAGGTCTGATTATTATTACAGAAGCACAGAAAAAGTGTAAAAAAAATATTATTAAGTTTATCTCCTCACTGGAAGAATTTTTTTTTATTTGTTTTGCCCCTTTCTTCCATTTTGGTTTAAGTTTCTACGGTTCAATATTTCACTTGAAAAAAAATCTAAATATCTAATTTCTACAATATACAGTATACAGTATTTTCATTCATAAAAATGTAGAATTTGTACCTCTTTTTTTCCCACATAATTAATATTTAAATTGAATACAATCTTTGTGCATGAGCTGGCAGATCGATGCAGGAGTTAGCAGTATTTTTACAGTAAGCTGTTTAAATAGCACTTATTTTGTCAAGTTTGCACGTCTTTTCAAATATTTTGCATTATTTGAAGCTCAAGTTGTGCTTTGGTCTACGATTAAACTACAGCAGTGTAAGCGTTTGTACTTTCACACTTGTGTGTCTTTTGTTGCTCTGGCTGACCTGCTAAAGTGTCACTTCACAACAGGATTTTTGTGACGTTTGTCCATGTTGAGGCAAAAGTCTCCCGCAGCTGTATCTTCTATTGCACTTAAAATACTACAACATAAAATCAGGAGACATATTGCAAAAACATAAACCAAGCTTAGAATAACTATTTGAGCTTCAGGCAGGCACGTTAAAAGAATAATTCAGTCATTTAAGGGGCGTTCTGATGAAAGTTTATGAACAATTATTATTTTTCCCCAATAAGGCTGTGAGCGGTCTAATTTTGGAAAGAGTTTTATTCTGAACAGATCGACAGTTTGAGCAGAGCCAAAATTAAAGCACTCCATGACTGTTTACACAAATATGACTTTGCAAACCATTTTATAGCTGTCCATTCAGCATTTCATGGGTATTCTGGCAGAAACATGATGTTCCTGCTGGAAATGCCCAGGCTGCACTGGAAGAGTTACGACTAGCTGTTACTGCTGTTTTTGAGCTTGCAAATATTCACTAAATTCTAAGTAAACAACAACATAATGACAGTATAATAAACGCCTATAAAGCAGCGTTTGCATGCAATAATCCACTTTGGTCTTGGCCCTTCTCAAACTAGCGGTTAGAGGTTAGCTCATGAATCTGGTCTGGATTAAACTATTTCTCAGGACTGAATTGAGTCAAAGAGCTATCTGTAACAGGTAAGATGTTAATTACTCATAAGGTTTCCAGAGTATCCCACTGCTATATGAACTATTGCTATAAAATACAGCTGATGTTGTTTTTTGCACAGATGTTATGAGGGTGTTTTTGTTAGACAGGGGCTTGCTGGAGTTTATGTAACATATATACAGTAATCAGATTGTTTGACCAAGAGATAGAATCTGTGTCTGTAGATGGTAGGAAATATTAGAACATGTAAACTCAGTATCAAAATCATGTTAATGTTTTTAATTTAATTTTAAGGTTTCCATTTACAAACCTGTAAGTCTCTACTGCTGCAGGAGTTTAATTCTAGACTGTCAAGGGATTGTTTAATTTTTTAATTTAAAGAAAAATGGCCGATTAAAGAATAGCAGCGGCTCCCCAGCCACTAACTCTGTAAAACGTAGTAAAATGTAAATATTTTAGAGGACACAAACATAAGAAAAGCAAACTTTTCAGGCCAATGGATCTTTCAGGTTTCAAAGGTTGCTTTGTGATTTCCTATATAGCAGATTTGTTACATGCGCGAACGTTAAAGTTGTTGCTTTGAGAGCATATGATTCTCATTTAGTGCAGGGAAAAGCAGTTATTACTGTAGCGTTCATAAACACAGCTGCAGAGATGCTTTTGAAATGTGAGCGTAAGCAGATAATGACAAACGAGACTTAGTCTAGTTTACAAAGAGATCAAAGCTTAGCTCGGCTTACTGAAAAAGAAACTTTTTAAATCAAAACTTTTTCATTTTGGGTTTTAAAGTTTATTATCCAGCAACAAAAGCCAAGAAGTAGTTTTTCCTCCCTCACAGAATCATCCAAAAAAGTTTCCAAATAAGTTTTTTTTTTTTTTTTTTTTTAGCATTTTTTGGAGTTGATAGTCGTAAAATGTGTCTGACAGATTTTTCTCGCATGCCTCCTTCATACAAGGTTTTTCCATGGAAAACATCAGGTCAAACACGGTGGTCAAGTGTGCAAATAATACACGGCCACAAAAAAAGGGAAAAAAGGTGTATTAATATCATAATCAGATGCCTTTTCAGAAACACTAACATTTGTCAAAATGCCCGACATCATTAATTAACAATTAAACTGAACACTTTATGTTGAAATAACAGCATGACTTGATGTTTAACACTTCGACACTAAGAAGAAAAAAACTTGTTTGGTTTTTAAAAGTTGCAGTTTTGGTCCATTAAATCCAAAAGAGTGAAACAAAATTCACTGCAGGGTCATGACAACGTTGCAGCACTTCACCTTTAAAAAATATATAAAAATACTTATTTGCATTTTGTGTCATGTCTCTGATGCAAAATTAAACATTTTAAAGGGTAGATGTGTCAAAGGAAGACCCGAGGAGCTGATTCTGTGAAGTTTGTCTTCTGCTGCCATCTCTTGGCTCTTATGGATGTGCGCTGCAGTTTTCAGAATTAGAGGAGGATCCAGTGATGCTTCCAGCTGTAATCATAGGTTTAGTTTATGAATAACCTGCAGTGGTGACCTGTTGTGTTTCAGATGCCTGTCTGGATGACCCCTGTCTGAATGGAGGCACTTGCTCCGACCGAGACGGACTGATTAAATGTCTCTGCCTGCCGACATACGGAGGAGATTTCTGTCAGACTGGTGAGCTCTCTGCTGCTTTAGAAACAAAACACAAAGCAAAAATACATTAAATACCATATTTGCAGTCATAAATGTCACACCGCCGTATAAGTCGCATCAGTCTAAATATGTCTAATAACAAGGAAAAAACATAAATGCGTTGCTTCTGCGACGTTTTTATGTCTGTATTCTGATTTAACTTCATTTTTATGTTGCTTTATGTATTGCCTGTTTTTCTGTTTGTACAGCACTTTGGTTGTCCTTGTCGCTGCTTTAAGTGCTCTATAAATAAAATGGTTTGGTATGGTAAGTTGCATCTATAATGTGTCACCGCTGACACGTCGCATTTGTTACACGTCAACGCTGACAACTCGGAAATGTGGGCCGGATTTGTGCCAAAATTCGATTGGCTGCCAAATGGCTGCCGTGGGAGCGTGCGCGGGAAGACTTTGACAAGAATTTAACAAGATTAACACTTTAAAACAATTATTTGTTTTCTCGAAATTATAGGTGTGTCTCAGTTTAACGTTTCCTTAATTAATGCGTTTTGATGGTCAAATCAGCTGCATTTCAAAAGTCGATTCGCGGCCACGAGTTTGCGCAAAGGGCAACTCGCTGTGCATTTCTTCGAAATATAACAAGATAACCACATAAAAACAATTATTTGTTTGCTCGACATTATAGTAAACGTGTGTATCAGTTGAACTTTTCCTTAATAATGGTCAAATCAGCTGCATTTCACCTGGGCGGCGCGGCGAAATGCGGCTGATTTGACGTTTGCTCAAGGAGTTCCAGAGCGAGACATAGGTGATTTGTATGGCAAGCCAAGTGTCTCAGGAATAGCCACTTTCTTTTACCTATTAATGAGACATTTCTTCTTCTTCTTCTTTTTCTTTCGGCTTTTCCCTTTTCAGGGGTCGCCACAGCGAGTCATCCTCCTCCACCTCA
>JARVGS010000736.1:21112421-21136210 GCA_031762315.1 Hypsolebias antenori
AAGGAATGATGATAACAGCAACAATACAGCAATAGATTTTCCTTGGACAATCAACAATAGACAATCATAAGAGAGAATCACAGTTTTTTTTTTATTTTTTTTAAGTTAAAGCAAGATGTCAAAAGTTGTTAAAACAGACAGATTATAAGGCAGATTAATCACATTAATATATTTAACAACCTAAACACATTGTGCAGCCTCTGTTTGCAAGATCACCCAAGAAAAAGGTTTAATAGGCTACAGTATACGAAACACACCAGTTGGTGTGCAAAAATAATATAATTTAGTTGTCTTTTTGTGCTCATTTTGCACAAGGGTGAGATCATCACTCTGCATTAATACATTTATGACTGACTATGTTAAATCTACATAACTTCTGGCTCGAAGGTTAGTCTTTTCAGCACATTTTTCTGTTTTTTTTTCCTTCTCACTTGATGAACTGATTCGTATTAATAATGGCTCTGAATAAGGCTGAAGTCTTTTGGTGTTTTTATACCCACAAGCTGAAAAGGAATCACATCGTCTTAGTCCCTTTGTTTGTTTCCACAATTTATTCCACGATAGTCATTTTGCAGACAGTCTAATCCCATAAAACGCTGCATTGGTAGCACTTCATTTATAGATTTAGTGTCACAGCCAGAATCTTTGCTCTGGTTTGTTTTCTCAGGTATTTTGCCGGGAAGTTAAATGCTTGTCTTTTCTCTTGTTTCAGCAGTTTCCCAGCAGTGCAGAGCAATTAAGACCGAGCAAATCTAAGTCTCTCACTGGCAAATTTGTCTGGGCATCAAACACTTAAAAGGACTTGAGAGCATGTGTAATTTAGTTTATTTTATCAGTAAGACTGTTAATTTTCTTATGTGTATTATTTCTGCTAATGCATTTATTTAATAAACATGCACTGTGTTTGTAAATGCAAAATCATCTAAACTCCGTAAATATCGTATTGACCAAAAAAAAAACCTTTAAGTCACTTGGGATTACATCTGAAACCAATGAATTACTGTAGATGTTTTGATGCTGGTCATTGTAAACCTGAGGGATTTAGACTTTTGTTATCACAATAACAATGATTGATACATGAATATGTAATAAACTATTCAACAAAATAATGGTCTTGCAAAAATCATGTACTGTATCTCTTAATTCCTAAAGAAATTCTGTCAAAGTGCAAATCTACTGCTGTTCAACCTTTTTTTTGTAAGCCCTATATATAAATATCATATTTTATACAGTTTTTAAGCTTGGTTAAAATTAATATTTAGAGACTCAAAGATAAAATATCACCTGCTGATAACGTCAAAATAGGAGTTGTATAAATTTAATAAGTGATGTATTAAATATCAATAGAAAGTTAGAACTTTAAACCAAAGAGTTTAACGTTTGCTTCATTTCTGTAATTACTGCCAAATGATTATGACAAAAGAAAGGATGTGTTGGCTAAAAACTGACTCAGTACTGCTGTTCATTATCAAAAAACAAAACTATTTATTTATTTATTTATTTATTATCTAATCTGTCAGTCTGTTACAGTTTATACATGTAACAGTCTGTGTGGGACCAAAGATCCTATATACAGTACTCCTTTTCCTCAGCATCACTCCACTGCCAGGCCAGCTTTAGTTAGTCCAGCAGAAATCACTTTGTTTGTTTCTACTTTAAACTGTTTCCTCTTCCCAGGTGACGTTCACAAAGAGAAAGTTTGGCTTGATGAAGAAAGCCTACGAGCTGAGTGTGTTGTGCGACTGTGAGATCGCCCTGATCATCTTCAACCATGCGAACAAGCTGTTCCAGTACGCCAGCACTGATATGGACAAGGTCCTGCTCAAATACACAGAGTACAATGAGCCGCACGAGAGCCGGACCAACGCAGACATCATTGAGGTAAATCGACCACATCTGCAGGGCTTGTTTACAAGAAAACGGGCAGAGAGCTTGACCTGAAGGCTGCGCTGCTAAGATGGTTTAGCCAGATATGTTGAACCTAAAGTCAGAGTTGTCACAAATGTGTCGGTTTTTTTTTTTTTACCCATTAAATCCACAGTGAAAACAATAACATCCTCTGAAGGAGATCATGTCTAGCGTTAGATAAAATAAATGAAAACATCTGTACCAAAACAAACACCCTTTAGCAAATTCTATTTGTCATATTAATATAAATGAAAGAAAAATTAGCTAAAAATCGAGTAGTGCTGAAAACTAAACATTGTAACCAATGTAAAAGTATTTCCATATTAATAAATAATCAGATTGGTAAAAAAAATCTGATAGAAAATTGTTTATTCAGTCATATTTAGACGGCGTAGGGTTTTAATTTAATAAACAGTTGATTGAACTTAGAGTTTGACTTTTATTAAAAATAAAACTTTGGGATCAGAAAGTTTTAAATTAGAATTTTCAGATAATTCAGCCACAGTTTGACCACAGTAACTGTGTTTGGTTACTGATGCAAAATGGACTATAAATGATGTTTTTATAAAGGTTTTTATTGCAAATTACTGATAAGTCTCTTAGATCCAAGTCTTTAATTAAGGACCAACAAAAAAATGTATTGATCACATTTTATGCAATTTTTATAATACTACCCAAACTTGCTCATTTGTGACAGTGAAACGCTCATCTGAAGTTTAAAATTCAGAAACCGGTAAAGCTTTGGACATAAATAAGTCTGGTGCTACATCAAATATGTTTTTTCTAATAAACTCTGTTTTTTTTTTGTCTTAATTTTGTTTGAGCAACATGTTTTTAAAAATGTCCTCAGATGGCCATTGTTTTATTTCAGGGAACAAGAAGCAAGAAATAAAATTAAAAGCATCTTTTTACATGAGAGACACAAAACCCTGAAGATTAAAGTCTGTGTTGATAATAGAAGATTATAAACCCTTTCATCCCATCTGTTATCACATAATTGACTTTTAGGTTTTGTTTAACCAGCTAACACAAACACATCCAGCTGTATTTAACTTGCAATTTTCTTTTTTTAATAAAAGCTGAAACTGTATGCCGCATTTTCACCAAACATGTTACTTTTAGGGCAGAGTGTACCTAAAAATAATCTTAAAAAGCCTGAATGTGTTCACAGAAATCATTTTTATCTGTTTTGTGTATCTGATAAAATCGATTTCCGAGTGTTTTGTTTCAGTCAGTTTGTTTTTGTGAGATTAAAGATTAATTTTTCCTACAACTACACTTCAGAGA
Source organism: Hypsolebias antenori (assembly GCA_031762315.1). Classification (NCBI taxonomy): domain Eukaryota; kingdom Metazoa; phylum Chordata; class Actinopteri; order Cyprinodontiformes; family Rivulidae; genus Hypsolebias; species Hypsolebias antenori. Next base: position 21,115,617 of record JARVGS010000736.1, read on the forward strand.
AGTTAGTTCAAATACTGTTTGTTTCTCCAACAAAAGCAGTTCTTTAGTTACTTAATGCATTGTGCTTTAAATGTTTTAGCTAACTTTAAATGAAAAATGTTCATTGTAAAACATGAAGCAGCTCTTAATTAAGCCTCAGTGGGGTCTAAGAATGCATGAAGCACAACATTACTAAAACTATACTGATGTAAATAACACTTTTTCTTCCTTGTGTGTGATTTACTTTGTTAGACTTTGAGAAAGAAAGGTTTCAACGGATGCGACAGTCCAGAGCCGGACGGCGAAGACTCGATTGATCAAATTCCTCTTAATGATGACAAGTTTCGTAAGACCACAGAGGACCTGGATGTTCTCTTCAAACGCTACGGAGTAAGAACTCAAGACATTTCTTATCGCACACTGAGTTCTCCCCTTAATGACATCCTGGTCAAAAATTAATCTGGTATTGGTCTGTTGTACCCTAAACTGCTCACAAGGAACTGCTAAAAAATACAAACATATTTACTTTATGTACTCTAAAGGAAACATTATGAACAGTATACTGTTGTTGACACATTAGACTACATATTTTTTTACAACTTTTATTTACTGGTTTGATTTTTAATGTCAGTTTTTCTTCACTTTTACAACAGCTTGCTAAAAATATTCACTCACTTTTAGATATTTACAATATTCAGCTTGTTCAACTACATTAACTACAGAACATAAATGTGTAGTTGATGCCTCTGTTTGTCAGTATAGCTCATTGTATCCATCACCACATGTCCATCTTTTTGTTATTACATTATACTTAACTCAGAAAATGTTAGCAGCTATTTAAAGTTTAAAGATCCATGGAAAAAGTGGTTTTTGGTTTGAACTGTTTCAGAGCTAGCTAACTACAAATATGTTTATTTTATTCTTTTCTTGTGATCTTGTAGCAGGCGGCTGCTCCGCACCAGACGTTCTCCATGCCGGTCACGGTCCAGGCGACCAGTCAGGGCACGCTGCAATTTACTAATCCTGGCAATGCACTGGTAACTACCTCCTACGTCACATCATCACCACTCACAGATACCCACCTCCTATCGCCACAGCAACCGGCTCTTCAGAGAAATACAGTGTCTCCTGGGTTGCCACAGCGACCAGCCAGTGCAGGTGAGCAACTCAACAGAAAGTGTGAAAACGTTCCTAATTTAATTCAAACGTTTGTTTTTACATTTATCTGTTTGAAGTCAGATTTGTTTCTATCGTTATAGTTCATATGAACTGCTGTTAGGTGCTGCGGTCACAAAACCACAACAAACACCTTAATACTTAAGTTAGCATCTATGCTAACTGTTGGTCTGCAGGCTGTGATTACTGGGTTTTTATGTTTCACTCATCAGTGTTTGTTTTTCTCTGATTTTAACCCATCATCATATCCTGAGAGAGCTGAAACTCTTATTTCAGCTCCTTGTTGTTGTCATTTTGTTCTTGTCAGCCTGTTTTGATCACCTGTTTGTTTCTGTGTGGGTGTGTTGCGGTGAAACGGACAAACACGGGCAGCAGAAGAGACGAGAAATACGTGAAGTGAAACTAACTTCACTCACGCTGACAACAGATGGTTATTAGCTAAGTTAAAGCTTCCAAATGTGTTTCAACACAACACTTGGGTTGTTCTGTCAAGTTCAACTTCTCTAAACTATATGTGAATTATTTAAGTCTCTTTCTTCTTGTTGATTCACTATAACAGAACTGTCTGTTTTAGGACCTCCTGATTTACACATTAAGCACTGGATTTCCTTCCTCTACGTAACACAACTCATACTTTGACAGTGCAGCACACTGGTCTCACTCCATGTAACAGAACATCTTCTGTGTTGGGTTTATAGGTGAAAGATGAGAATGCAAGCTGTGTGGGGGGAAATACTGCTGTTGTGAATAATAACTGATACCTGCATTAACAGTAAACTATAAATGTGTCTGCGTTCTGCTTTCGAGGAACCTTTTTTGGCAACTTGAAGGACTCCAATTAAAAAAAAAATAAATAAAGGATATTCTGATATGTATGGTACTTCTGTTCACACAAACACATGATTAGAAACCTGGGCACCTGAATTACCCACGTACAAATGATACAACTATTTAGTTTATGTACGTACAGTATGTACACAGAATATGATGCAAACCTGGATTTGCTCAAATCTGGGGATGCTAATTGTCATCTAAATTCTGTTGATGAAGCAAAAATATTGAGTTGATGATTTTAGTTTTGATTAACATAATTTAGTTTATGACTGATGACTGGCCAAAATGTCACAACTTGTCTTTTCATTTTAACGCCAGGCGCTCTTCTTGGAGGGGACCTGGATAATTCAAACGGAGGATGTCCGAGTCCAGTCCGTGAGTAGTTTCAAAAAAAATGTTTTTTGATAACTCAAGCTTTATTTGTTTAGTCATATTTCCTGTTTTAAACCAAATAGTTCTATGATCTGACCTATATGCAAGTATGTATTTTTCCCTCTGCACTGTTCATTATCGTACCTTGCATCAGTCTAGGGATACTAATTGTAACAAAGTGACAAATGAGTTTGACATTATGGCACATCTTTAGTCTTTGTTTTAGTTGCTTGAATGCATTCACATATTTATTTTATCTGCCATTATTAGTAAAAATTAATCATTTTCTAAAACGCTTAGGTTGCAAATGCTTTTTATTATTACAGAACATTTAGGTATCAGAAAGGCCCTGTTCAGACCTGACACTAACATCCATCCTGATAGCACTTTTTTGATGCAAAATATTGGCCCGAACGCTCTCAGTACACTATTTCTTTACCTGGACCACTTTTAAAGGTGGTCTGGAGATGTTTTATCCACATCAATTTGATAGTTTACGCAAACCATCCCAAGTAACACTGTAGGACACCTGGTGTGACCCCACGCAAACAGTCCAACTATTACCTGAATGTCTCCCTCAAAAGAAATCTCTCATTTCATCAAGACTTTATCAGTCGGTGTATTACCAGGATGTTGTCAGGTGAGGATCCCTAGTTCAAAACGTGTTCTGGTTGTTTTTAAATCTGATTGAACCTACTACCGTGGTCTCTGTGTAGTAAAATTTGCCGTGCAGGTTATGTCACAAACGTTGACGAATGCGGTCACAGCACAGTTATTGCTTTCACAGCGGAGTTTTACAGGTTAAAATATTTTTATTTTATTTTTTTATCATTTCAAACACCTTTATTTTCCTCATTTTGCATCTGTTAGATAATTATCTTATAAAGAGTCGTTTTGCCGAAGGGGCGACTCGAGTATGTTTGTGTTTGGTGCTCACTGACAGCACACTGTGTTGTAGTGACACCTGAGATCTGATTGCTCCAGACGCATTTTAATGCCAGGTGTGAACCATGTCAAGTCTTAGTGTTTTCTCCCGACTACACGGAGTAGCATCTTTTAGGTTTCTGGTAGCCATTGAAAAGATTTTGTAACACAACTTGTCTGCACCCCACTGTGTGAATTCACCTGTTTGATTGTTGCTATCGATCTCCATTCATTCGCACCGCTGTCTCCCCTGCAGCTAATGGATACACCAGTGCCAGGGCCTCCCCAGGTCTGCTCACAGTCTCCAACAGCAACAGTCTGGGGAAAGTAGTTCCGGCCAAGTCTCCACCCCCACCTCCCAGCCCGCAGATCAACAGCCGTAAGCCAGACCTCCGAGTCATCACCTCACAGGGAGGAAAGAGCCTCATGCAGATGGTGAGACCAGCAAAGCCCAACTTACACTGTCTGGGTGCATTTACTTAAAATTTTGACCATTTAAAGTATGACACGACACAAATAACTTCCTGCAATTATTATTAGAAGGTTTAGTTGTCTGAGATAAAAGAAAACGAGCGCAACAAAGATAAAACACAAAATCCCCCTCAGGAAAATGTAAAGATGGACATAAACATACCGGTACATAATTAATTAAATTAGCTTGTTTCTCAGTTGTAACAATGATTCTTGGCAATAAATCATGCACAGATAGAGAGCCTGTTTAAACGGTGCCACATTCGCTAAGAAAATGTATTTGTGGCTTAAGCAGCAGAGTTGAGTGCGAACGTTGAACCCATAGAAAACTTGCAGTTTTTTTTCTGCTATTGCCAAACAACTATCCTGTGCAGTGCGTCTGCCGTTGCCTCTTGTTTTGTTTTGTTTATTGAACTAAGAGCTTTCGTTTCTAACCTGGGCCTGAAGCTCAGTCCGGCTCGAATTTGGGCTGGGCCATAATAATGTGCTGGATGGGTGGACCGGGTCAGTGTCGGACTTTTGATTGCATCAGCGGACGTGCGCGGCTGATGATCCAATTATATGGCAACCTGGCTTGCCATACAATCACCAGCTGCACGCGGCCATTTGACCGAGTACTGATCGGTCTCTAAAGAGGTAAAAAAAAAAAAAAAAAAAAGGTCAGTTAAGCTTCAGATGGGACTATACTGCCAGTAGGGCTTTAGCAGACTACTCGATTCCTATGACGTCTTATCGAGTTTTTTAATTTCACGTCCAGTATTCGTAGTGACGTCATTACATCACAGTTACAGAACGGAAAATGAATCAACTTCCTTGTCTGGAGCTTGAACCGGTGTTACACCATATTCTGTGACCGCCGTACATTGTGATCGTAGGGGGCGGTGTTGCATACGCTGTTGCAGGTCACAGAACATGGTGTAACACCGGGTCCAACCGACCGAACCAGAACCAGCTTCTGACTTTGTTTCACAAACAAAAAGCAAAACATTTTAATCTCTAAACCTATAAAAAGCCTATAAACATATTAACCTCTAAAACTAAACCTAATGCGCAGCACCGCTGGCGATGGTGCGGGGTGGTCGACCGCCCCACTGTTTTTAGCTTTGTTTTTTTTACGTGCCACATGTTTCTTTCACTTTTGCAGCTTAATAATAATAATAATAACTAATAGTTTTGGTTTTCCTGTGACTTATTTGCAGTATAATAAATGGTAGGAGCATAATATACACTCCCAATTTTTTGTTGGTCTTTTTTTTTTTGTAAATAATAACTTTATTTTTTTGCGGTTTTATTATTATTATTATTATTTTTTTTGCATCTTCAGAGCCTATGACGACATCAACTACTCGAGTTCTACTCGAGTTTTATTATGTTAATGTCGAGTTTAAAAATGATGTAGTCGTTCAACCCCTAACTTCCACGCAGCGATCCGCCACCCAAATGGATGTTCAGCCGCTGCACTCAGCAGATGCTCGCGACCGACCACCCAAGCAGGTGAAATCCCAAAGCAGACATGTCAGAGCAGGGTCCGTGTCTGAATGATGCAGAATGCAGGCAGAAGCAGGTATTTAATGCGCTTTGACGGCCATTAAATGACAAACACCTCCGATCTTCTGCCCCTTTTATTCATTTGCACACTTCTGCCGACCATTAATAACTATAGGCTATAAGCAGTCCAAGCTTAATTAAAAATATCGGGGTGGGGTGGGTGGCTTTGGTTTTGGACCTGTAATTACTGTTAATTTGCGAGTCAGGTGGGGTTCGGAAATTATGGCTACGGGCTGGGGCCATGTCAAATTTTTGGGCCCAAATCCAACTCTATATTGAACTGCATGATTTAAGTCTGAAGAAACGAGGCATATTGGCAATTTAACAATTTATTAATTTAGCAAACTGGCCCCAATAGTATGTGGAAGAATCATACACAGCCACAGCAGCCTGGCATCTCCTCATGCTGCTCACCATTTGGTCACACACTGGTGTGGAATTGATCTTTTTATGAATACTGGCGTGTGCATGCATAAACCCAGGCACCACATGCCCCCACTACATTCATAGCTACTTCCAGTATTCAAGGTTGGCGTTCAGCTTTAGGCTTTTGGTCCTTTACGCTTACTTTTTTGTTAAACTTTACATACAAACATATTTGTAAATTAGTTTATTGGTATTATTTGTTGTGATAGTGAAATATCATCACTGTGCAGTGTTGCCAGATGTTGAAATGATTGCAGAGCACAGCTGAAACATTGGTAGATATGAACACCGTTTAGTCAAAGAGTGTTTCAAAGAACCGGAAGTAGGTATGAATATATCAAGACCACAATGCATCACAAAGTACTGACTATATGTGCATTAGTACCCGTAAAAAGGTCAATGGTATTTTTATTTTTCAACAATGTTGCTTGTCAGCCATTATGGTTTTGCTGGTCACTCTGGAGTGAACAGCCCACCTGAGTTCATCCTACAGGTGTAAAATAATGTTGAGGTCAGGACTGCAGGCAGACCATTCCATCTTCTCCACTTCCAAATTCTGGAGGTTGTTTGATAAACACTGCACTGTGGGTGTGAGCGTTGTCGTCTTGGAGGATAAAAATTTGTCCCAGACTGTGGAGATGTGAGATTGCCACTGGTTGCTCACAGGTGTTGACAATCAGACGCCACACAGGCACCTGACTGTCAACACCTTGGGTACCAGAAGCTCAAAATAAAAGTCAGTAGCAGAATAAGATGTTTGGCATCAGCACTGACGAGTTTTCATTGGCGTCACCCACATTTTGATCTTTGCTGCTCAACTCAGAAATGTGTTTTCTTTACAAATGTAGCTCCGTTGAAAGAGAAATAAACTGGTTTTCTAACAATATAAGAGTTATTGCCAAGAAATAGTGTTAGGACAAAGAAACACTCAACAAAACAAACAATTTGTTGGATGACTGACATCTTTTTCTTTTTTTTTTTAAGTTTCAGAGATTTTGAGCATTTTTTTTTTTCTTTACACTTGACCAAAATTTCAGTATTTGATCTGGTAAAGTTGTAGTGAATCATCCAACTCCCACTGGGATAAATAAATGGTGTTACGGTGCTGAAGCTTTCCATCAAACAGATGACAACTGTTTCCTAGAATCAAAAAGATTAATGCATGATCCAAAACTAGTTAAAGTGATGCAGATATGGAAGTTGGGGCTTTTCACATACATTTTCACAGCTATTTCAGAGTTATAATAAATAAATAAATAAATAACCCTCTCTGTTACCTTTTACAGACAGAGGAGGAGCTGGAATTGGTAAATGAGGTGATTTTCTCCCACTTGAGTCACTCGCATGAGTCGCTGCCGGTCCACACATTCTTAGCATGGATTCAGAACTCTGCAGGGGTTTCTTGTTGTTCCAGTCGTGCCTCACTGACATTTCCTGGGATGGTTTTGAGTTTGTGCCCCCCCCACCTGAATGCATGTGGTTCAGGACTCATGAGTGTGTCGTTCCAGCGTTTTTTTTTTCAGCCTTCACATCACAATCATGGAGGTTTTAGGGTTAATGAGCCCCGTACATGAATACGTACTGTACATGGTGCGTTTTCAGAACCGTCTGTGAGCGAAACCCCCCCACCCCCCCTTCAGGTTTGAACCAGGCCCACTTCATCGTTCTGTATAATGACATCTGAAGCATGGGTGTTTCTCACACTGCATTGTGGCGCAAAAACACCACAGAGCATGTTTCTCGTTCACTCACACACTCGCATACACTCATCTCCACCATTCACCTAAAAGGTTGAGTTTTAAAAATCCCTGGAATTACATTAAAGGCATTAAACTCACTTAATTTTTTCCTCCGTTACTTTACATTAACTTTGTAATGCGTTAAAATTAAACTAAGTGAAATGATAGGTTTAAAGCTTCTTTTTGTTGTGAACGTGAGATAAAATCAACAAGAATATTATATCAAGAGAACTAAACTGATTAGGTTCAGCCTCAAAAATTATGCTTTAAACAATTTTTTAAGGCTGACTTTATTTTGTCCTCTTTTAAAAAGCTAACATGATTTTGTGAAATTTTTATAAAATAATTTGGTTAAAAAATATCAGGATTGTCGTACTAAACTTTTTTATATCACACGTTTTCAAACACAGGTGAAACTCAAAAGGCCTAACAGCACAATAAAAAAAAAAAAAGAATAAAACATAAAAACACTAAATTTCAAAGAAAACCTGACTGTTTAAAACACATAGGGGCTTTGCCTTCAATCCATTTGTTTACGTCTTCACTGGATGAGAACTGGTTAAGATATTTTGCCAACGTGTGCTCATTTTATTCTAAGATAATCGTATAATAATAATAATAAATAATGATATTATGGCTTTTATTAATGATTAAAACAATTAAATAATATATGCATAAAATGTTTCTTCTGGGGAACAAAATAAAACCAAAATATTTGCCATGGAGCACAAAAAAGTGCTGTTTGTTCCCAACAATAAATCATTTTTACTGTACAGATTACAAAGTAAAGGAAGAAGTAGATTTGTTATTCTATGATAGAATTCCTAATTAAAATCTAAGATGAACGTTTTCTTTATTTTTAAAGAAGGGTAATGGCTTCGGCTCTCTGCTGCTGGTGCTTGTTTCCCTCTTTTGCACAATTTTTCTCAACGTTGACAGGCAGGATTCTCATTTTCCGCAGGAAGGTGATTAATTTTCATCACTCTCACCTCGCCGCCCCTCCTCTCTTCAGAGGCAGATAATTGAATCTCGCCCCTCTCTGCTCCGTCGCTTCTCCCTTTGTACAATTAGCGTTATTCACAATTCTTGATGGATGTTTCTTTTCACACATGAAAGTAATTCCAGCAATAAAATATTATATCTTTGGCCTTTTATGCTAAAAATTTTATATTTTTCCTCCTAAAAAGAACCTCAATTTTCTTTTTACCTTTGCTGCAGTTCATCTGATGTTGGGTTTTACAAATTTGGCATCAAGTCTGTCACATCTGTGTTAGAGAAAGTATTTCATTTTGTAAATCGTTTAGTTGGTATGCAAATGTTCAGCCTCTTGCCTTGTTTTAGAATAAAAATGTTTAAAGAAGGCTTTGGAAAGGCCTTTTAAATTAGACAAAATAAGATTTACTCCTGAAATAAGGAACTGCAGGAATGGTTTTATTTAAAAAGCTTAAACTGTAAAGAGTTTAAGTTTAGAGAGTTTTAACCGATGGGAGAGTTTATTCTTGTGTAACATCTGTTAAAAATGTATTTGAAACTATTTTGTGGTTAAATATTAAGTCCCCATCAAACACTGAAGACCTTTTAAATATGCTCCACCAGGTTTTGTGAAATAAATGTTGGAATTCTTGTTTTGACAAAGCAAATTTATTAGACGTCTAAATTAATCACCTAGATCATGGGTCTGCAACCTGCGGCTCTGGAGCCATATGCGGCTCTTTGGTCCCTCTGCAGTGGCTCTTTCAAGCTTTGACCAAAACTAACTTAAAACTGAATTTTATTAGTTATAACAACAACTAAAAGGGCTAGTTTTAGCAGTTTTATTGTAATTTATTTAGCAAATAAATGAATACTGGGAACATTACAAGGAGTAAAACATACTCACTTTCGCTTTATTTCTTCAGGATACGTAATGTTTCGACAGTTAAAAAAAAATCACATAGGCCTGCATAGTTTATTGTTTTAGTTTATAGAAAATGGACAAAATCTACATTATATTTCCTTCTTTACAAGGATCTCATCTTTATTTTGTCTTAAAATGTAAAAATATTGATGTTAAAAATCATTAATTTTGTTTAGTTTTATAAAGTCACCTCTACTGGCCAGAAAAACGTCCTCCGATAGTCTTAAAAGTGGTCCGCGGGCCACCAGTTGAGAATCACAGTTGTAGCAGGTGTTGTGGCTCCGGACACATTTAGTGTCGTGAACAAACAGGCAGAAATGGCTCTTTTGATCGTGAAGGTTGCAAACCCCTGACCTAGATACTCAGTCAGCTAAAATACTAGTGGTGTTTTTAATAAAAGTATTACAAATCTGTCATGAAATGTAAAAGGTTGCATTTTTGTCAGTTTGTTCTCATCATGAAATAAGGAGTCTTAGTTGTTCCTTTTTAGTTGCACAGATTTGGCAGCAGTTAGGATTTCTTAAAGCTTAACGTGAATCAAACACATCTTTGTACACTGTTGAATAAACTGCCTTTGATGTAATTCTCCTACGTGCCTCACGCAGAGCACAAAAGCAACTTTTGATGCATGCCGTCAAGAACATCCGGAGATTTACTTGATGTGCGACATCATTACGAATCCAGCCGTGTTCGCATCCTCATTCCCAGCATGTCCAGATGAAACGTACTGACCCGAGTCTTGTGTGAGCTGGTTTCTGGTTTGTGTTGAGATGTTGTGCTCCTCTCTGGCAGAACGCCCAGCGGCTGGCAGCTGGAGCTCAGGTGGCACAGACGCTCACCACGCCGGTGGTTTCTGTAGCCACACCAAGTCTCCTGGCACAGGGGCTGCCATTCTCCGCCATACCCACAGCGTACAACACAGGTGAGGCAAGAACTCAGCAGGGAATAATCAATAACCAAATAAAAAAACCTTTAATAAGATCACAGGCCTTGTGTTCCTTGAAGGATTGTTTATTGATCACCACCTTTTATAAAAGACGTTTAAACAAAGATCTTGTGTCAAGAAATGATGAAATTTTTTTGGTTTTCAATCTTGAGTAGTTTTGGGAGATCTTGCACGATCTGTTAGCTCTCAGAGTGCGTGTTGGAAACGACTCTCAACTACTACCACGTCTAACTCTAGCTCAATGTCTCCAAACCTGGCTGAGTTATGGTGCCTTTTGTGGTTACTCTGAAAAGCTCATCATCAGATATTTTGCTAACATTGGCAGAGAAATTAACACGCGCAGAGACATCACCTTAACCGAAATGTTCCGGTTTTAGTTGTGACGTTTGTATGATCTGTCCTCCCTCAGATTACCAGCTGACCAGCGCTGACATCACCGCTCTGCACGCTCTGGCGTCGCCTGGCGGCTTGTTGCCCACCAGTGTGTCCACATGGCAACAGCAACAGTCCGTTTCCCAGCAGCCGCAGCAGCAGCAGCAAACGCAACAGCAGCAACATCTCAATCTTGCGTCACTCAGCAACTTGGTGTAAGTCGTTCCTTCATGTTCCCTTCGGCTGCGCGCTGCTCATACATGCAGCATGAAAGGATGGAAGTGACCTCGTCAGATTACATCCTTAAAGCTGACGTGCTGACCCTTCCCAGTTGCTTGCATGATTTACATACCATGACCTCAAGTGCAAGCATTTTACATCCTCTTTAGTGAACCGGTCGCTCAACAGCATCACCATCTCAGCCTTTTCATTGCATCTATCTGAAGAGTTTGCTTCCATTGGTTCGGTTTGCAGAAGCACTTTTTGAAGGAAAGATTTTGCTCTTTGTCGTAATAGTTGCATAAATTAAAATATTTTTTATCCTGTCAACTGAACAAATAGACTGTAACTAGTTGTTTCCCGTGGTGGAAAGCCTGTGACATTAAACACTAAAACCACAAAAACATTTCAGATCAAACCTTTTTCTTTGTTGCTCTTAAGAAAGAGCTACAAAATGAGCACATTCTGTAATGGTAGCTGCTTCCCAGAAACCAGTACCTCATGGGAGCAGTTTGTGTTCAACTATGATGAAAGCGATCAGATGGATAAAAACAGAAATATCCAATTGAAATAAATAAATCTAATATCTAAAGTTAAATGAGGACTGTGCTTATAATTTCACTGAAAGCTTGTAAAGTTTTTCTTTTTCTCGTTTTAAAACAGTTTTAAAAACACTTCAGTTGCCACGTTTTGTCTTTTTGTTCAAGCGTGAAGTTCAAGTCGACGTCTGTGTGACGTTATTTGTCCTTGGACGTTCACACCTGTGTAAAGAGAGCTGGGATGAATTCAGCCCAAATTAACTTTCCCTTTAAATCAAAGTCCAACTCTCAGCACTGTCCAATAACTTCCTCTAATTTAAATGTAATTCAAACTGCGTGTGGTCGTTTTCTGCAGACGAGAAAGTTCTTATCAAACTGGAGCAGATGCATTCACTTCCCCCCTCCTCCTCCTGACCGGACCACAGTTTATTAACGAACGCAGCCGTTTTAGATTTGTTGCTTTGTTTTTAACATCAGTGTGACTGAATCGCTCCGAGGGGTTGAGCCAAGCTCCTTGAAGTTCATTCTCTCCTCTCGTCCACAGCATGTGGGGCGTGGACAAACAGAGCAGCGAGCTGTCTAGCCAAGTGTCCAGTCTGGCAGCCAATCTGAGGTGAACAGCCACTGATAGTGTGTGTGAGATGTCATGACCGTGTCTGCGAGTGGAAGTGGGAGCTTTTTGTCTGCTTTGCACTTCAAGGAATTTAGGGGTGTTCGATCCTGGTCCTCGAGGGCTACCGCCCTGCATGTTTTAAAGCTTTCTCTGCTCTAACGCAGATAATTTCAAGTCATGTGTGATGATCAGGCGTCTGCAGGACTTGGAGTCGCTGACTCAGGTGTGTTGGAGCAGGGAAACGAGTTAAACATGCAGGAGAGTGGCCCTTGAGGACCAGCACTGGACACTCCTGCTCTAATGCAGCAGCATGTCTCCCATCAGAACAGGAGACCATAACCATGCTTTAAAAAATACCGTACTCAGATTCACAAATCAAGTTTAGTCAAATAAATAGATCATTCATAATTTTTCCAAAAGTCATACCAGCGTGGTGAAATCTCTAGCTTTGATATCTTTGTTTTTTACGTAATACCTTTTGTTTCTTTATTTAAATTTGATTTACAAACTTAGCCCATTATGCAAATTATTTAAGCAACAATACAGCTGTAATAAAACGACACTACTACTTTAGTCCTCTGTTTTATTACACTTCCCAGTCTTTTACCGTCCAAGCGACCGACCTAAACTTTGAATAAATATTTTTTTCCCTCGCAGTTAAACAATTTACGCCCTTTCAGACATGAACTAATTTGTATCAGTCTGATGGAGATTGAAAACGTCAGCGACGCCTGAATTTCGCCTCCGTGGTGTTTTTCAGTTAGCTCATAGCTTAGCTGCTTTTAACGATCCAAAAAACGTGATTTTGGACGTTTCGAATAGATTTTAAAAAGAAAGGGATCAGTGAAGAGCACCGGAGCTGAGCCTTTTGTCATCCAGTGTCTGCAGTTGAAAGAGAGGAAGAAACGATAAAGCCGATAAATGAAAATGAGGCTGATAATTTTAATTTATCATGCAATTAAGACGATTAATTGATTTAATGTTTATTGCGACAGGCCTATCCACTTATGATCTGGTCTCACACAAAAGTCAAATATTGCATCTATCGTATAAACTGCAGGTCCGTCTGTGAAGAGACGAAAACAGAAGGATTAATATTAACGTTACTAATGACTCAACACAGTCAAAACAAAATGCTACTCATGTCATGTCTGAAAGGGACTTTGCTCAGTAAATGACCCGTACGTTATTGTTCGAGGTATTTAATTATTTGTTTGTTTTAGTCAGGTAATACGTTTTAAGTAATCGAACTGCATACGTTCCTTAAATCTTTAGCCTTGTTTTGTGCAGTTGAAGTGATAAATATACAGAAACGGTGGCTGCTAAGGACCAAACTTGAGTCGTAAAGCCTTAAAGTTCTGCATGTTTTTTTCTGCTGACAGTACTGAAGGTAAACATTAGCGTGTGGCCATGATGTTTTATTTTGCATTTACTTCGCTTCAGATTTTTGTTCTCTCGGGCCTCACAGTTCTCTAGTAAATGCAAATCTTTGATTTTATTTATTCTTTTTTTGTTGGTGAACTTGTTTTTTGGATGCAAAGAACATTGTTGCTGTTGTTTGGGGGCGTGGGGGGGGATCTTGCCTGCAATAATGTTTTCACTTTTCTCCTCACATGCCTTCTAATTCACCTGTTCCCTTTGGTTCTGGGCTCCAACATTTTGTTTTCTTCCCACAGCGTTGGCTCTCCGTCCAACCTGCTCTTGGGTAGAGATGAGTGGTTGGGCCGGTACTGTATCACACTTCCTGTTTCATGTGTGTCTGTGCGCTTCTTTGGCTGCCTCCCTCTGAGCATGCAAGAACAGGAAAGCGTCGTACTTCCGGTTTCTGCTGTTTTTTTCTAACCTGAGATTTTTTTTTTTTTTGTTTTATTTGTTTCTTCACGTCATAGCTGACTCACTGCAAACCGCCCTGTCACACAACAGTCATTTCATGCTTCTTCGGCTGATCTGTTGATCCTTTGGGAGCAGTCGGGGTGTTACTTCTGCTTTTAAAAGGCTCAGAAAAGTGTCTTTGAAATCTCAAGTGTGGCTTTTCTCTGTCGGTGCTGTGCTCTGTAATGTCGGGTTTTGTCTTGGACTCGGAGCGAGAGCTTGTTAAGTAACGTACGTTTTCCCGCTCCTTACCGTCTCTGTGGTCCCGTTCTCAGGCCGGTGACCAACATACCTCAAGGCGCCATGCTGACCGTCAACACGAACGCCAGCGTGAGCATCAAGTCGGAGCCCGTCTCGCCCGGCCGGGACCGCAGCACCCCGTGTCCTGCTCCTCTCCCTCCTTCTTCCACGCCGTCCTCCACAGCAGGTGGTTCCATCCTGACCGCTCAGCCGCAGTATCCCAGCTCCCTGTTGTGCCTGGAGCCCCTGACCGGCCGCTCTCCTGCGGACAGCGTGAGCAGCAACGCCAGCTCCTTCGACGGCAGCGATCGGGATGACGGCGGCGCTGCAGGCGGCGGCGGCGGCACAGCCAGCAGCACCAGGGCCGAGCTCCTCAGGGTGTCGAACGAACAGGATCAGGACGGGGGAAACATAAAACGCATGAGGTTGGACGCCTGGGCCACATAAACTGCAGTCGCAGTAAAGTTTAAACACTTAAACACCCCCTCATTGTTAGCCCCCACTGTCCCCACCCCACTGCCATGTGACACTATCATCAAATCTGTCCCGCTTTACTCTCCATGTCACCCAGACTTACAGGGCTTTCCCAACAAACACAAAGTCAAAAAACAAACAGATTAATTTGAGTTTGACGTTCTGAGCTGGGGGAGGGGCTTAGAGCTCCGCTGGATTTTGTCCGTCAGCAGAAGGACAGAAGCCTTCTTGCTTGAACGGACTCCTGTAGTGTGATTTTGTTTTCCCTTTTTGCATTTTGACAAAACCACAGAAACATTTTTCATACAGTTTTTGCGTCACTTTTTGATTTACACGGAGCTTCTCACCGGTCGTCTCTGACGTTACTGCATGGCTCGCCGCTTCCTGCTCTTTGACGCCTATTTTTTATTTTTTTTGTTGTTGTTCTCGTGTGCTGTCCGTTACTCCGAGCCTCACCACTGGAAATAAAAGCGTTTGAGAACTGAGCATCTACTTTGGCACTTAACAGACTCGAACAGCGTCTTATTTTTTGTTGCCGCTGTCACACAGTTCATGCAGCGAGGCAGACTCAGGTGCAGTCCAGCGCCCTGCGCGAGTGCCAACATCAGCTTCTGTTCATGGTGAAATAAAAATGCCAAATGCCTCTCGCTCGCCGTGCAGGGACACTTGACACGATGGAAACGCTCAGAACTAGAATTTATTTAAAAGACTTTGTTCACGGACTGTGTGCTCCTCCTCATCTCCAGAGTGGAAGTAGTTGAAATCCACACGGTCACTCAGTTTCTCACCAGGAGTAGGTGCCATCCAGTTAGTTGCACAGGAGCACTTATGAGCCTCCTCCTTTTTCTTTTTATTCACTAGTGTTTGGTTCTTTCAGTCCAAGTGTTCTTGATCTGTTGGTATTTTTAAAACTCTGTTTTGAAGGTCCGTTCCTCGTCCACAAGTAGAGAAATCTGACTTTGTATGAAATCACTCCTTATACAAAAGCTTTGATGTCCTCTTTAGCTCTATATCCTTATAGCTCTTTGCCGTGTTTCGAAAAGTGAAAGGAAAAGACGTTTTCTATATTTCTACCGCTTCAAGTTGGCGACAAAGTTAAACTAGCTTTTCGGCTCCAAACGACGTGTATGTACATATGAATATATTTGCATAGACTTTGCTAGGTATCCCTAAAAAAACAAAAACAAAAAAAGAAAGAAAATGTGTTGATTCTCAGTGGATCTGTTTGCATATATGAGTGTGACTTTGATCATGTTTCGAGCTACGGTGCAGGGCTTACCGCCACACTCTGTAACGCCGGTGGATCGGACTAGTTTCAGTAATCCTATTTTATTCTAGTGTTGATGGTGTGCGCACTTTGTTACACTCACAGAGGCCCGCTCGGTCGTGGTGTTATCATATTCTCTTTACACACATTAAAAAGAAAACCCCACACTTGAAGGTAAATCGTACACGGTGATGTAACTTCCATTATTATTACTGTTATTATTGATATTATTAGGCCACTGCCATTCACGTAGTGTAGTAATAGATTTAACACTTTAAATCGAGTGTATCACGTAAGATCTTTTCCGCATTAAGCGAACACAAACGATGCTTGTATTTCACGATGAGTCGGTAGATCGGTTCCAGTTCTGTTTCTGTCTGAAACATTTCAAGTCGTCGTGTGAATCCAGGTTATTTATTAAGAAGGTTTCTCTCGTTTGCTTATTTTTTGTTCGAGACGCTCGTGACGATTATCTACGTAAAATGAGTCCAACCTTTCCGAGTCCCAAGTGGGGAGCTGTTCGATAAACAAGACGCATTTTGATGCGTTCAGTCGCAGCGATGCGAGTTTGTGGCAAGTGTCCGGAAACAACCTCGAGCTGGGGGGGACTTCTGTCAGCCAGGGCGACGTTTTAACGCAGCGTTTAATCGAGATCTAAGACCAGATTAGTGCCGTCTTCTTTCAGTCATCTGTGGTAAACAACACCTGTGTATGTTGGAAGAAACACATGAACGTTCTGACGGAGCGTTAAAGGTGGTTTTGGTATTTTACTTGTTTTTGTGGTGTCAACTTGAATCTTCAGACATCAACTGGACACATTTGCTGTAGGTCGCTCGTTCTGATCTGTCTAGATGGTGCCAGCACCTGCGAAGCTGTTAACTTTTATTAATAAGAGAGGAAGAACACCAGTTCAAAGGAAGGAAAACCCTGGTCACAAATTTAAAAACTGAATATTGGTTGATTGAAGATTGTTGAGGTTATGCAGTGTTGGTCACTTTATTCAACATTTTAAGCAGCTTGTTTCTCTGAACTGATGACAGCAGAACAGTTTCCATCACCAGACCAGCTTCCTTTTCATTTAGTTCAGAGGTGTCCAGTCCTGGTCCTGGAAGGCCTCTGTCCTGCACGTTTTACTTGTTTCCCTGCTCCATCTCACTGGATCCAGTGGTTCATGTTGTACAGAGGCCTGTCAATCACCCACTGACTCAAATCAGGTGTGTTGCAGCAGAACATCAACAAAAACGTTGATTGTTTTGTCCACGTTTGACATCGAAGGACCAACATTTATTGAAAACGGTTTTAATCCATTCATTTTCGTTCCCGTTTTTATCTCCTCACGTTCCATCTGGACCGGTTTCTCAGATAGGATTGGGTTTAGGGTTAAGGTCAAATGCTGATCATGAACAGAGTCAAATATGTTTCTATGTGAAGGACAAAGTAGCGCATGCAGCTCAGCACTTTTACTCAGCGGTTCCCAAAGCTGGGGGTTGAAAATTTGAAATCCCACTCGCGGTCCTGAACTTAAATCAACTTGGAAACGCCAACATCATGATCAGCTTTAACTGTTACAGAGGAATAACAATAATGATCAAAAACGCATGTTTCATTGTGCTCTTCGTTGAACGACTTATTCAGCGATATAGTGAAGGTCGTTAAGTCTCCGACTCTCTTCTTGTGTGTTGAAACTAGAAATGTTTGTGAACGTTGCTTTAATCTAAGACGCTGTTGTCACCCAGCTCAGTCTGCGACGTCAGCGTGATGGTTGTAAACACACAACGCGACACCCGAGACGCCTCCGTTTGGTCTGCGTGGCCAAAAGAACACGTAAGAAAATTTTATTTTTACTCCAGTAAGACCCAAATGTGTGGAAACCCCTACAGAGGACTGGCTACAATTTTAACCATCATCTAATGGTTTCAGGCAAAGTAGAGGTGAAGTAGCTTCAGAGCTGCTGGTTGTGAGCAAGTAACTGATGATGATGATCCTTGATGTTTCCTTTCATTTTCATCTTTCTTTTTATTTTTTTGTGGGCGCTGAGGGTTGGGCTGAAATGTGAGTCGATGTACACAACGGTTCTCTGTCCAATCTTACAGTGCAGTCACGAGACAATCTATATGAGCAACACGAGGAAACCTGCACCCTGTTACGCGTTGTAGACAATGTTTTTTAGGATCTCACTATTTTTGGATTAATTTGTGCTGGTGACAGTTTCTGACGTCTGTTATTATGATGATATTACTCTGGAGCTTTCATTTTATTGCTTTTTTTTATTGTGGAGTATGGCCAACTTGTTTTATTATTTTCTTCTTTATCTTCCGCATCATAAACATATAGTACTGGTTTCCTTTTTGTTGAGACGACTTGCTGAAAATTGCACGATCAGTTGTTGTGGTATTAGCAAATGCAATGAAGGAAATACCAGTTAAATGCTGCAGTTTTAATTAAGTCATAGAATATATTTATAAAATTTAAAAAAAGGGGGGGAAACAATGGAAATTGGTAAATCGTGAAATAAAAAAGTCAATGCATGGGACACAGGTAACAACTAAGCTTATGTTGCGTACAGTAATGGTAAGGACATGCATCACAAATGAGTCTGAAACAGCTCAGAATAATGTAGCATATGAAATACTAAAGATGAAATTTATAGCTAATATATTGTGTCGAGCTGGTCTGCTTTGGGTTTTATTGTAAAGAAAATATTTCTTTTTGTTGTTTTTCTTTTGTTTGTTTTGAGAATGATATACAATTTGTGTATATTTTCATATACAAAGTATGCACTGATATGTTATTAAAGTTCTATACCGCTTTTACAAAACAAAGTGTTTGTTGTACCAAAGTATCCAAGTCCCTTGAAACCTTATCCTTTTTGCGTATGTTTTACCGTATTTTATATATTAAATAGACAAACTGAGTGAACCTGAGGCGGCTCTGTGGTTTGTTGTCTGCTCGCGGTTACGGTCGCTGAAAACGGCGGCTGCTGCCTTCGTCTTCGGCTCGTCGTCACGGCGACGACGTGCGACGACGCTTCCTTTCGCAGCTTTGGCGATAACTAGACTGCTAAATTTAGCTGATCGCTCGTGACGACCCCTTTTTGTCTCTGGGGGAAAAAAAAGGAATATCTTGTTACCATAAATAGATGTGCAAACTCAAAGTAGTTTACTGGGAATTTACCAAAGAAGCACATATTTGTTAAGTAGAAAGATAATGTTTTAAATGTTCTTTTTTTTTTAAAGGTGTGGAGTTAATTTGTAATAATCAGCCTTGAGTCTTTAAGCTTTTATTATTTACCTTTATTTAACAAGGCAAAGCCCATTTTGATCAGAGACTTTTATTATTTTTGCAAAGGAGGCAGCCTAACGTGCATGTTTTGGACTGTGGGAGGAAACCCACGCAAACATGAGAACATGCAAACTCCACACAGAAAGACCCCAGGTCCAAACCGGGGATTGAACCCAGGACCTTCTTGCTGTGGGGCAACAGTGCTAACCACTAAGACATTGTGCTGCACATCCAGAAACTAAAAGTTAGGCTCACTTTTCTTTGCAAAGAAGCTCCATCTCTCATTGGACGGAGAAGGTCTGAGCAGGTACTTTCATGTCGTCACTGATTCTCAGTTGGCTCAACGTCTGGACTTTGGGCCATTCTAACACATGAACCTGCTTCGATGTAAACCGTTGGATTGTAGCCCTGGCTGGAAGCTGAACCTTCGCCTTTTGCAGCATCAAGAGGGTTTTATGTTTCCAGGATTAATCTCTTTTTAGCTTTCATCTCCTCAACTCTGACCAGTCCCTGCAGAAGAAAAGCATCCCCTCAACATGATGCTACCACCTCTGTGTTGCAGTGATGCGTTCAGGGTGATGTGC
This sequence comes from Hypsolebias antenori, assembly GCA_031762315.1. NCBI lineage: Eukaryota > Metazoa > Chordata > Actinopteri > Cyprinodontiformes > Rivulidae > Hypsolebias > Hypsolebias antenori. The sequence goes on from JARVGS010000736.1 coordinate 21,135,391, forward strand.
GGTACCGTAATTGCTGCCGTACTCGTCGCACTGCTGTACAAGTCGCATCAGTCCAAATATGTTTAATAAAGTGTAAAAAAAACCATAAAGTCGCTTTGCCGTATAAGTTGCATCTATTATGTGTCACCGCTGACACGTCGCAGTCGTTACGCGCCACCGCTGACAACCTGGAAATGTGAGCCGATGTGCCAAAAGTTGATTAGCTGCCGAATTGCAGAAGCGTGCATGGGAGGAACTCAACAAGAATCTAACAAGATAACCATCTAAAAACAATTGTTTGCTTGAAATTATAGTAAAGGTGTGTTTCAGTTGAACTTTTCTTCAATAAATGTACTTTAACAGTCAAATCAGCTGCATTTCGCCTGGACGGCACGGCAAAATGCAGCTGATTTGACATTTGCTGCAGGAGTTCTGGAGCAAGACAAAGGTGGTCTATGGCAAGCCAAGTGTCATTAATAGCCACGTTTACCTTTTAATGAGCCTCTTGGAATGCCATATTAGTCAAGAGCCCTCTAGTGGCTGAAAATGGTAGAGTTCAATATTGTCTATGTCAGAATGAATAAAATCATCAGATCTCAGACAGAAATTGGTTTATAAACATGGGGGGAAAAAAACAAGTACATCGCTTTGCTGTATAAGTCGCAGGCATGCTAATTTATGCAAAAAACTGTGACTGATACAGCAAAAAAAAAGAAAAATTTACGGTAATCATTTTATGGTAAATGGTAAATGGAGCTTACTTATATAGCGCTTTCCAGCCCCCTACGAGGGGCCCCAAGGCGCTTTACAGTACCAGCCATCCACCCATTCATACACACAT
>JARVGS010000736.1:21136310-21149943 GCA_031762315.1 Hypsolebias antenori
ACCGGGAGCAACTCGGGGTTAAGTGTCTTGCCCAGGGACACAACGAGGTATGCAGTGACCGGGGATCGAACCTGGGAGCTTCCGGTCCTGAGCCGGCCGCCCTGCCTCTACACCATCTCGGCCCCATGGCTTTATGGCTTTCTTTCAACAGAAACTTTCGTCCTGCTGCTCCTCCATAAAGTCCAGATCTGTGGACTAATAGTTGTTCCGTGGTCAGACTGTCCCACCTGTCCTGTGGATCCCAGCAGCTCCTCCAGAGCTATCCTGGGCTTCTTGGCTGCCTCTCAGATTAACATTCTCCTCTCAGTTTATGTGCACGGTCATGTCTTGGTAAGTCTGGAGTTGTTCCAGATGCTTTCTGTTTTCAGATGATTGATTGAACGGAGCTCCACGAGATGTTCAAAGCTTGGGGTTTTGTTTTTATAACCTAACCCTGCTTTAGCCGTTTCAGCAACTTTGTTCCCCAGCAGTTTGGCGTATTCCTTGATCTTCATGATGCTGTTTGATCAGTGGCGTTCTGTAACAAACCTCTGAGGCGTTGACAGCTGGTTGTTTTAGGTGGAGGTGTTTGAGCTGAAAACCAACACGCTTCACCTTTTGTTTTAATTTGTAAAAATTTTGAAAACCACATAATTTTCCTTCCACCTCATAATTATTCTTTTCTTTGTGTCGGTCCGTCACATAAAATGCCTGTAAAAACGCTTTTATTTGTGGCCGTAACGTGACAAAATGTGGAAAAGTCCAAGAGGTCCTAATACAAGACCCTGCTTTAGTGTAAAACCTTGTTTAGTCTTAAATCTATTAAATCTTTATTTAAACTTTACCAGGGATATAACAATATCTATAGAGTTCTGCTTCTTATGCAGTCCATTTTTCATGGGATAGATATTTTTGCTAATCTTAAAAGTTGGATACGTGCTCCTTAAAAAGTTGTTTTTTCTTCTTTTGGTTCATTTAGATTATAGTTAAATCTTTTCACTGACAAAGAGTTGGTTGGAGAACACTTAAAGATTGAAAAAATGAATTTAAAAACGCTGTTAGGGTTAAATCTGACTTCAAACACCCAAATAAACAGTTTTCCATTGAGCATAGAAACGAGCATTTTTGTATTTACTAAATGATTACAAGTAATCTGAACTGTGCCAGGCAGGAGTCAGGTTTGAGTATAAATGTTCAAATTACTTCAGTAATTTCAAATTACTACTGGTACTTTGAAAAGTAATGAGTACTGTTCAAGTTACAAATGTTACATCTGTCTGGAAACTCTTGATCCTGAATTCCCTCACACAACAATCCTGAACACACGTCTGTTAAGTAAATACATGACTGTGTTGGGTTGAAAGGTTAGTTTCACTGATAATGAATGGCCTTGTCCGTGGTGTAAATCAACAAACGGTTCTGTTAAAGAACTCGTAGGAACATGAAATCTGAAGAACTTCCAAACCTCTTCATGATCAGAGTAGACGCCACGTGTTTGGTGGAATAAATATCTTCTGGGTGCACGAATGGTTTGACGTTTCTGTTACTTGGATGTCAAACAGAAGCATGAATAAGGTTTCAATAGGGGGGAGGGGTTCATATATGACCTTGACATCATTAGGGATCATCCTTGACCCACGAGGGGTCAAGATGTGCAGTTTGGGTTTTCTATATAAGTGGCAATCAGTTTAAAGCTCAGACAAGAAATGGATGGACATATAAAAATGACATTTAAGTACTAGAATCCATCAAAATCTGTTTTGTTTTTCTAGTTGCTGTAGTCTAAAACACAACCAGTCTACAAACTGGTTTATGAAGTATCTGTTTCCAATCAAGAGCTAACTGAAATCAATGTTTATTCAAACCTGTTTTCTGGATCATTCTTGCACTAATTAAGAATGTTGACATGAGATTAGAGGGAAACTTGCAGATGAAGCGTTTAGGTTGACTCTTTTTCTTATTATTTTATATTTCTTTTAGTAAAGTTTAAAGGAATTCCTTTTCAGGTCAAGGCAAGTCTTGAAAGGCGTGGACGCACACAATGAAAGCAAAAACCAACAGACTCATAGGATACCATATAAATAATAAAATATAATTGAAGCCATGTTTTATTATTTCTCTCCTTTCCTGCTGCTTCTATTCTTTTTATGCTAAATTAGTGTGAACTCTCAGTAAAAGTTATTTTTGCAGCATTTAAAGTCTACATTAAAATGGTTTGTAAATACTGTAATTTGAGGGGTACATAGATTTGCAGAAATTTTAACCAATATCCCGAATCCAAACTATCAGCTACTTAGCATAAACTCATAAAAGATTCAAGCTGAGACGTTTTGCTCAAGTAGACATAAACAGGTTATGTTAGATTGTTACACAGCTGCAGCATCGACATTTAAATGTACCGTATTTTTCGGACTATAAGGCACATTAAGAGAAATAAGTTCATTCTGACAGATTTTTGAGCGCCGTGTACCACATAAAATGAGAAGGGGTTCTTTGCAGACCAAAAGTGGGCATTTCTGGAGGGTAGGCGTTCCTAGAGGGCAAACACTGATTGGCTAACTGTATTTGCTGGCTCTTTAGGTAAGTTACGTCAGCTCTTTTTCAAAACTGAAGGTTTCTAAGAAACAACGTTACCGGAAGTTCTGTGTTAAGAGAGGCAGAAAGAGAAGGTATGGAGACGCCGCCAATGTCGAACCGGAGACGTTGCTAACGTTGAACCGGTTAATACCATAGATATAATTTCTGTGGCTAACGCAATCTGCCAAATAATGCCTTGTTATTTTTTGTCCAATCAGATGTGGCCCACTAGATACGCCTTTTTTCTTATCGTCCAATCAAATGTGGACCTCTAGGTACGCCTTTCTTCTTATCGTCCAATCAGATGTGGACCTCTAGGTACGCCTTTCTTCTTATCATCCAATCAGATGTGGACCTCTAGATACGCCCTTTTTCTTATCGACCAATCAGATGTGGCCCACTAGATACGCCTTTTTTCTTCTCGTCCAATCAGATGTGGCCCACTGGATGCGCCTTTTTTCTTATCGTCCAATCAGATGTGGCCCACTGGATGCGCCTTTTTTCTTATCATCCAGTCAGATGTGAACCTCTAGATATACACCTTTTTTCTTCTCGTCCAATCAGATGTGGCCCACTAGTTACGACTTTTTTCTTATCGTCCAATCAGAGGTGTACCTCTAGATATGCCTTTTTTCTTCTCGTCCAATCAGATGTGGAGCTCTAGCTATGCCTTTTTTCTTATCGTCCAATCAGATGTGGAGCTCTAGCTATGCCTTTTTTCTTATCGTCCAATCAGATGTGGACCTCTAGATACGCCTTTTTTCTTATCGTCCAATCAGATGTGGACCTCTAGATACGCCTTTTTTCTTATCGTCCAATCAGATGTGGCCCTCCAGATACGCCTTTTTTCTTATCGTCCAATCAGATGTGGCCCTCCAGATACGCCTTTCGAATTTGTCTGCAGAGATACCTACTTGCATAAAATTGGTTTGAGGTCTGTAAGCACAACCAGAATTAATACATAAGGCTCACTGTCAATTTTTGAGAAAATTCAAGGATTTTAAGTGCGACTTAAACCCTGAAAAATATGGTAAGGCTTTTTAAAGGTGGTGAGTGGTTAAAAGGTGAACAGCCCTGGTATATAGAAACAAGAAAATACTGAATTTAAAACTGGTTTAATTTAATACAATTAATGTAGGAACAATTTATGACAGAATGATTATTTCACGTTGACCTCTTTTTAGTTACTGACAGAAACAAATGAGTCAAGAGGACTGAAAAAGTTAAATAAGTTTTGTATAAATCTTTGTGAAGCAACATTTGTTTGTTAAACCCCTTCAGGTGTTTCCTCTTTACTGGAGTCGTTCTTCACGCCTGACAGCGTTCTTCAGATTTGAACCTTGCCTCATGTTCACATCTGTTTAACTTTTTACATCTAATCCATCTGAACAGGACAGAAAATCTGTAAGAACCCCCACCGCCTAGATCACAAATATTGATCACTCGTGCTTTATCTCTACAGAAAAGGGATTCTCCATCAATAACACAAAGAAAACATATTAATAAATGTAGGAACAGTCCGATTTTTATATTTAATCTGTCAATTCTTTCAGATTGATAAATAGTTTAAAAATGTCTTTAAGGTGTAATGTTGAATCAGAAAGTAAATTTAGTTGTGTAAAGCCGATATTCATAAAGTAAGTTAGTTTTTAGGTAGAAAGATATTTGTTGGCATTTTTCTAATTTCAGCTTTCCCAAATGAACACAAATAAAAAAGCACAGTCAATATTAGCGGTTTGATGGAATTTTGTGTTTTTAATCTGAAAGTTTTCTTTTAAACCAGATTTCCCGGCGTCATTTCCACACAGCGCCAAACGAAAACAAATCAAAACAAAAAATGTATTTGTTCGCTTTTATGTGTTTATTGGCAAAATATGAAAACAATACTTTGTGGGACCAAAACTCTTTAAAGCAGATTTCTGCAGTTTAAGCTCCACGTGTACACGAGCTATTTCACTGTAAACTTAAACTATAAAATGTGAAAACATCAACATTTTCTTAGTAAACAAGGGTCAATATAGGAATTAATATTAGATCCTTAAGATTTTGATGAAATAAGACAGTAAGGAAGTGATGGATTATATTTAAAAAAAAAAATAATAATCCACACCAAATAATCCTAGTGTTTGTAAAATCTACATCGTTTGTTGCAGTTTAGATGGAAAACTTGAGTTTGTTTTGCAGCGATGTAAACAGATAAACATTTTAAACTAGCAGCTGAACTGTGCAAGCCGTTACCGCGGCAACCATCTTTAATTAGCCCAGAATCCTTCAGGATTACGTTATTTAAAAAGCTACCAAAATGAACAAACAATGCCTGAGTGTGTTGTGCTGTCTGGCAGCTCCTCACCATCTCCACCATGTTGCGCCTCCATTTTCCTTTTTAAAACCACCAGCGCAGCTGGGGAGGAGGGTCCGTCGCGGGAGGGCCCGCGTCGAAAATGGAGTCCTGTCCTACCGAGGAGCACATGTAGTAGAAGTTGGCGCCCAGCATGACGAGTATGGGGAAGAAGGAGAGGCCGAAGCCGAAGCCTCTGACGGTGCTGTCCAGAGCGAGGCAGAGCCAGTAGATGAGCCTGCAGAGAAGGAAACGACAAGTTAAAGATCAACGAGAATCTGAGGAGACTCCGGTTAATCTGATGGATTAGGATATGACCAGAACTCCTGATGCAGGTTAAACAAACCCAGGATATCTTCAGGTGACCTGGTTTCACTGAACTATAAAAGAAAAGTGGACCGGTACAAACGATGCACAGCAGAAAAACACAATCTGAAAGTTAAGAAACAGAACAATTTGTTCATCTACTGTATACCAAGTTTTCAGCTGACAGCACTTTTGGAATCACTAGATTGGTGCTAAACTAGTTTTATTTGTCAAAATGTGTTACTTTAGGCGTTTTTCATAGATTGGACTAAAAAACGGACAACAAAAAGAGCCTATAGACCTAATTTAAATGAGTTTGTTTGTTTTGGGAGCATTTTTATGCCCGAATGATCTCTAAGTCAGTGTTAAAAGACTACAGATCACAACCGGTACATCAAATAGAGGGTTAAACCTTTACTGAAGAGGTCCGGATCATGTGGTTTGAATGCAGACTTGTTTGGATCACTTGTGGTTCGACTGTTCTCGTCGTGCCGAGTCATGTTTGCAGGTTTGTCTGTGAAAGACCAAAAACTTTCCCTGGCAACTAAAATCACAGAGTTGAGACTTTAGAGAGAAGTTCTATTAACTGGAAGTGTGTGGGCTGACATTTTAAAGTGATGACTCATTTTTCTGAGGGCAAGTAAACGCCACACGAACTCCCTGGAAAAGACAAAGCTGTATGAGAAGCAGATTGATTTGTTGGTCTAACAAGGAAGTTCTGTTCATTTTTATTTACTGGAGAGTCAAAGAGCGGCCCCAAGGTCAAGATTTTATTTTTTTGAGCAGTGATAGTTTCATTATATAAATACACTTGCAATTTTTTTTCAGCTTTTAAGTGAATAGATATTTTAAACATTTGGTTTTCTACGTTTTTTTTAAATCTGAAGGTTGTGACCCTACTGGCATCACTGTGATCTTTCAACAACCAAATAATCACATTAGTCATGAAAACATAAAATGGTCTCTGTTCAAAACCCTTCCATGAACGAGTAATATGCATTTTGAGAAGGAATGCTAGTCCTTTAGTTAATGATAAACATTCAAGTGAACCACCGGACTCTTTAGAGACTAAAGCAGTTTTAAGATGGCAATAATTCACAGAGATCTCTGCCGCGCTCCAACTAGCTGTTAGCTCGTCTGTCCAACCAGAAGTCCATTGTTTCTCCAAACTGAAGTTCTACAACAAGTTATCTACAACAGGTAAGATGCTCAGTCATCCAGACATGGTTACAACAACACCCCTTCCCCCCGTGCTAAAGGGAAAATAAAAAACTACCATATTTTTCAGACTATAAGGCGCACTGGATTATAAGGAGCATTAAGCGAAACAAAACAGATAAGTATAACTTTATTCAGCTCATTTACAATAACCACATAAAATCAGTTTGAGGTCAGTAAAGCACAACCAGAATTAATACATGAGGTGCACCTGATTATAAGGCACACTGTCGATTTTTGAGAAAATTTAAGGATTTTGAATGCGCCTTATAGTCCGAAAAATACGGTACTGGACACTGTGCTGTTGTTGAAGATGTTTTATCTCCCAGCTGAGAGGCTTTCTCTGTTCAAAACTGGAAAGTGAGGACCTCAAAGCTTTTAAACAGTTTGCAAAACTCAAGTCATGTAACCTAGATTCACTACAGATCAGATTACAATGTCAGTGGTTCCCAACCCTGGTCCTTGAGGAACACCATCCTGCATGTTTTGTTTCTCTGCTCCAACACAGCTGATTTAGTAATATAATTACTTCCACAAGTTCTACAGAAGCCTGTTAATTACCCATTAATTAAAATCAGATGTGTCAGAGCAGAGAAACTAAAACGTGCAGGATGGCGTTCCTCAAGGACCAGTGTTGGGAACCCCTGCGGTACATGTCTCACAATGAAGAGAGTTGTCTGGGTTTTTTGTTTACCTGGCTCACAAGATGTTTTGGGCACATTAGGGTGAAACTGACTGGGAATCAGCAAAACTAAGTTTTTAAAAGTTGAAATATGAGACCTCTGCTGTTTAAAGCTGGTTTTTCTTGTTTGACGGAAATGGTTTTCATTACCATCTGTCTCCTCTGTCTAAAATATGAACATCTTGGTTCTCAGCAGTGTCTTTTATTGTTGAGGTGTAGATGGACCACTGATTTGTCCTGAAGAGCTGCTCTCCGGTGTTGATCCATGAGTCTGGGGAGAGGGTTAGCTTCTCGCTGCACTGAACTGCAGACACCACACCGCTCAGTTTGGGTTTTGTCCTTAGGATGGACCAGCCTCTGTCTGAGAGTCCTGTTAGGTTTGAAATGCACCAGGGTGCTGTGTTTGGAGACACTCAGATCCTCCAGCATTTTGATTCAGGTTACATCAGAGCTTCTCATTTAATTTAAAGGCTTGGTACTCAACTCCTTCCAGTTCTGAAATGAGAAAGCTCCCCAGACAGGAAACGGAACGTCCAAAATGACAGAAGTCCTGTAGTTTTTTTTTCTCTCTTTTAAGGGGAATTAACAGGTTTGTTCATACCATTTCTGCAGAACATACCAGTAATGTTATGGTTTGCCCTGACTCCTTTCTAAATGTTATACAAATATAGCATTTAAGCATCAATTTCTTCTATGATAGTTTGCCGCTGCAGCTGTAAAACTTAAAAATGTTTAATTATTCACCACATACCTGCCAAAAACAAATATGATGGTGAGCAGTGGCACCAGTTTAACCAGGTCCTGGCTGATGTAGGTTGCCATGACGGCAAGCTGCAGGAAGTAGAGGAGAAAGAGCGGCATCGATTCGTTGACGTAGTGCCAGTGAACCATCACTTCCTTGTTCACCAGCTTCCCCTGATAGAGGGGCTTCAGGGCGCTGAAGCGCAGCCGGGCCACGCCGTGCACCAGCACACCTGAGGACGGAGAGATCATCTTCATCACGCAGCTCCTTCAGCGGGAGGAAAACGAAACGCGCGAGGAACGCCGAGGCCTTACCGAGCATGATGGGGATGGTGGCGAAGAAGGAGCAGCGCAGCGTGTACAGCACCCTGAGGGAGGGGTTCCCCAGCTGCGGCGCCTCGAACGGAAGCAGGGCGTATCCCCCCCACACCAGGAGAGGGAAGAGGAGCCCTGCAGCGAAGGTCGCTAAAAACAGCCTCAACTTCTCACAGCAAAAGTTCTCGTCACCACACAGGTCTGAGGAAGAGCAAACATCTGCTGAGCTTCAGGAACGTGAAGAAATGTAACTTTCAGAACATGTTTTATTAAAAAAGAAAAGGAAAGAGGACGACGACGAACCTGGAGTCAAATCGAGACTAAGAAATCTGCAGCACACCGAGGTGGACACGATACTTGGTACTGATATTAACATTTTAGACTTGGGCTGTTTGCATTAAAAAAATAAATCAACTATTTAGAAAAAGGTTGTTTTTTTTTTTGTTAGTTACTGAATTTTATAATCAAAATGTGTCCAAGTCTCTGCTGTGCTTGTAGCAAAAATGTTTATTACCCTGGAGCTGATACAGTATCTGAGCGCCTCAAAATAAACAGTTGGTGCCTCTAATTTAAAGCAAAGTAAATAAGAAAATTATGTAAATAAAGAAACATTTATGATCCAAATTACTCAACAGAACAGCTGTTAGTTATACAAAATTACAGCAATCTGATTGATTGGCAACAATTACCCAATTATAAAATATTTATGGAGAGCTCCTGGTGTTAAATAATTCAAAACACTTTTGAATGGTTTGGAAAATGCAACAAAAAGAGCGGTTTTGATTTTAAAACGAGTCGTTATTCCACTAATTTAAAGCCACTTGTGAACAGGGGTTGCTGTTAAATTGATGCACTTTATGTCTCATTGCAACCAACTAAATAAAAGTCTTGATCAAGAATTTTATTTTGTTGGTTTCTGTGAGCTTCAAACACATTTGACTGATATTTTTTGGCTGTTAATGTCTAAAAATGTAAATATTAATAAAAATTATTATTTGTAGAATCAACTTTTGCCTAAATATATCTCTTTAAATACATTTAATGTTATTCCTCTTCCCTGTCTGTTTTTGAATCCCTTCTTAAAACCCATCTCTTCTCCGTGGTCTTTGACACCATTTGAGATGTTGACTTTTAATCATTTTAATCGCTTGTATTATCTGATTGCTCAACTTTTATTATGTGACTTTGAATCATTTTTATTATCTGACTGTTATCAATGTTTTGTTGTGTGCACAGCACTTTGGTCCTGTGGGTGTTTAAAGTGCTCTATAAATAAAGCTGTTATGGTATACATTTCTATTTTACATTTTATTATAGTTGATTCCATGTCAATATTTACCATTCATAAAGATAACAATCAAAATGAGGTGTTTGCAAACTGTATAAAAATACATATATATTTCTTTAAAATATAATTTCTAAAAGAGCTCTCTGCTAGAATGAATTTGACAAACTCTTCCTAATCTTCATAAATACTTTGTGGTGGAAACTCACAGTACTTGTCGTCCTCTTCGTCCCACTCGGAGTAAAACTGTGCAGAGTTGTGCTCCATCGGCACCTCCTGCTGCATCTCCTCCCTTAAGTACCGGCTCCCCTCAACAGGCTCCTTGCTAGACGGACACAAAATCTCCACGTGTGGCGTGAAACCCAGAGAATGTTTCTCCGAGATCCACTCCTTATCCTCCTCCTCGTCATCTGCAAGTGAGCCATCTTCTTTATCCTTCCTCTCCACCTGGATGTCGTCTCTCCACCTCTCAACTTCGGGCATGCTCTCCCTCCATTTGGATTTGCTTCTCGCGTCTCCCTCCGCCTGACTCCGCTCCTCCGACAGGTCCTGGCTCCCCCTGCTGATCCCCGTGTCCCTCTCCTCGGACCCCGAAGCATCCTCGTCCTCCAACAGGAGCTTCTTGTCTTTGTCTCTGTCTCCCGGCCACGGTAACGTGCATGGCTCCAGGTGAGCGGAGCTTCTCACTTCCTCCTCTTCCTCCTCCTCATCTGCACTCTCCCTTCCCTCCTCTTCACTGCTGCTGTCCTGTGGCTTCTTAGTTTCTACTGTTTGTGGCTGTGCAGTTTGACCGGCAGGTAAAAGCGACACCTCCTCCTTTAAAGCCAAGACTACGGCGCCTTGGTGAGACATGCTTGAAGGTCTTTAGTTTCAGTCAAAACCTGCGCTCAGAACTTCACTGTGAGAAACTTGCTGTCCAAAACCATGTTTGGATACGAAATTTAACCTTCCTGCAAAGAGGAGAAACATATGTCAGGCTGGTTCACCTAAAAACTAAACAAAAACAACACACACACATATCAAAGTTCACTGTTTACCATGGGTGTGTTTGTCCTGTCCCTCACAGTTTATATATATATATTTGATTTTCTGACATTTTAATTTGAGCAACAGGGAAATGTTATTCTAATAACAAGTAAGTCTTTAAAGATGATAAAATACAGGGATAGAATAATAAACTTTGTGAATATACTGAAATTATTATTCATGAGGAATCAATAACAGTGTGCTTATTTCAGTACTTTAAAGAGCTTTAAATCATATACTCAAATGAAAAACACTTATTGTACAGTGAAAATTAATAATTAGCTTCAATATCAATATGAGATAACACTCAAGTGTTGTCAACATACAAATTAAAAGTTCATTACAAGCTCTAGATTTAAAAAAAAAATTTGGACTTATTTAGTACAAAAGCAGTTCAAAATGACATTTACTATTCATTATTCATCAAAGGTCCTGAATAAAAACTATTTTTAATTTCTCTTTCACACTTTTTACTGAGCCATACAGAGTCCAAAATGTAAACTTTTTATATTTAATCTCTTTATCTGACCAATTTGTTGTGAGAAACTCGGTTTAAAATGTTTTCTTTCTTTCTTTTGTTTACTGTTTCAAGAGGAACTGCTGAGGCCTTTCTCAGACGGAATGTACTGGTTTTGGTCGCGAAGCTAAACTTGTTCAACAACTCCGACTTTCAAATTAAAACTAAGACTGGGGTGAAAAAATGAGCTTTGAGCCTTAAACGATTAACATACCAGGTTTAACTTGAGCCACATCGCCGGAAACATCGTAGAATTATGTGTTTGTGGAGCTAGTTTAGTCGTTTTCCTCCGAAGTGACGCTTTCAGCTACCTGTCAGGTGAAAGTTCCCATGAACCACTCTTTGACATGCGAACAGCGACGAGGTCTCACTCCGTTTTACGTCCCGACGTTAAAACGTACGTGATCACGTTTTTGTAGTCCACTGTCAACGGTCCTCCGCCGCCATATTGCCACAAAAACGACCCCTTTAAACGTTATGAAATTAAAAAATAAACGCAGCAGAGCGCCGTGTTTAACATTTGAGAGGGTATAATGTGTATTTAATTGCTTCTTCGTGTGTTTTGGAGTGTAATATATTACTAACAGAAACATTCTCTTGAAATTTCATCAAAGAAATAAAACGCATTGGCTCACGTTTACTATACTGTACGCTACTGTAGGTCTAAAATATCACGTTTAGCTTTAAACGATTTAAAATTTACCCAAACCTTTGAAATAACTTATTTTTGTGAACAAAGAGAATCCAAATGTACTCAAACTGTAGCTCAGAACTCGTTTCAGTAAAAGTGGTTGGAGTGAGCCATCTGTTAAAAATACACAGCCTTCGATCCAAGTCTGAGTCAGGTGCATCAGAGATGTCACTTAAGCAGGACAGGTGAGGGTGAGGCTAACGACTAAGTAAACAATGACATTACTGCTGGTGTATCAGCTCGCACGCGCTGTAAAAACTTATCGGGATGACTATTAGAATAAAAAAATAAAAAACAGGAGCAGTAAACAAGTTATTTAAATGACAACACTTTATTTCAATTCAGCTGCACTCACCAACGTTTGCCCTCTTGTTGAAAATGCACAAAACACAGATGCTTATTTAAAATGATTTGACTTCACAAAGCCTGGTCAAATTACATTAATTTGGAAACTTTAATCCTTGCTTGTAATTACAAAAATTGTTAGTAATGGTATACAAGTCACACTGTACACGGTGCTTAAAAGAACTGAGTCCACTTAAATGACTAAACATTACAGCTGCACTAAAATTCTTGAAATTACAACGTGTGAACGAGCGCACAGTGGACGAAACTACAGGGAAATTGATTTGGAACATTTAGTCCCATTGTGTTTCATGAACAGTCCAAATAATAACACATTCAAAGCTTTGGCAGTGGGTCAAATAAGTGAAAATTATGTTTAGATGGGATTTTTAAACTACACATATACAATAATCCAATAAAAGGCAAACGTTTGATCCAGAAAGAAAGGCTCGGGCACCATTTACAGTACGTATCCTCTAAAACGTTCACGTTTGAATTAACATAAAAACCACAAACTTTTGGTCGATTATAACTGAGTCTAATTTCTCAAATCTGAATGATCGTGTCTTAAACCTTTGAGCACTTTAGAGCAAAACAAAAACATTCAGCACACGCTAGTGCAAATTTGGCACAATCTGAAGAAAGCACATTAAAAAAATGGAAATAAAAGTGACTTGAAGGGAGCTTGGGATGAAAAAAAAACTGTATAAAATCATTCAATGGTGATGGGAACACTGACCTTTAAAGATAATCCGGATAGAAAATAAAAAGTGAAGAGTCGTTAAAGACCCACCCCTCTTGTGGGACAATAATTATATTGTACCCACTGTGAGTGCGAACGGTTGCATCAGAAATCTGAAAACAATCAGGCACTGCTTCCACGTGCTGGAGTGTTACTCCAGAAAGCAGGGTTAGTGAAAACCTGAGCTACTTGAACCAGAACTGAATGAAACTCTTGAGTTTTTCTGTTTCACAAACAGAAGTGATGGAATTTCTTTCTGGTTTTAATAGTCCTAATGAGACGGTGCCTGTAGAACTCGGACAGCGCTAACCGAATAATCCCAGGAGATTTAATTTCTGTTCATTAGTGGTTATTGTTTTTTTAACTCATAGATATAAAATATCTGTCCAGAGGCAGGCAGGGAAGTAAAATGTAGCACCTAAGCTTGTAAAATTTTGTATTATTTAAAGAATAAACTTGGGATGCACGATATTATCAGCATGGTATCGGACGATATTAGCGATAAAGTTAAATATCGGACATCAGCCATTCCATCAAAAATATAAAAGAAGCTGTTTTTATAATATACATATATAAATATATGTGTATATAAAGGTCACTGCTTTTGTATGATTGTTCAAGTGTTGTCATTGTGTCAAGAGTAAATGTCATGAATGAATTTGACATTCAACATAATCCAAGTTGAAGTGTTACATCATTTCCAGTCCCATTTTTGGCATCTTACTTTGGTAGCAGGCCGAATTGACAAAGGCCATGCAGAATAATGTAGTATTTTAATTCCACAGCAGAGAAAGCTATGTAGTTTCTGTAAGTCGATCTGGGGGGGGGGGGAGAACAGTATGGGTATCGGCATATCGACTATCGGCCAAAA
>JARVGS010000736.1:21150043-21161689 GCA_031762315.1 Hypsolebias antenori
GCATATCGAATATCGGCCAAAAATCCAATCTCGTGCATCCCTAGAATAAACTGAGTCAGAACAAGCTCTATTACTGATACTTCAAAATCAAGATGCTCGCAGTTATTTAATCTCAACGTAACCAGTCTTTCTAGAACCAAAATATTCAGTTTCTCCTATCAGGGAAAGTTAACTCAGAGTTAAAGAATAAACTTTGAGTTTGTTAGACCTTCGTTATGGAATACCGCCTCAGATCTAGTAAAAATATTATCCTGCTCACTCTGGGTTAAACCGTTCACAATAAAAACAAACTGAGCAGGTTAGTCAGAAGAAGAAAAAAGAAGACATGCTACATATCTAGTTTAGCAAACTAATAAAATTATAAAAACATGTTGTTTCATTGATGACAATGTATGCTATGCTTCAACAGATATAAACTTCATTAACTGTGTTTTGGTCACACTGGATCATCTATCAACCTGCTCACTAGCGTCACGTCTTCCAGGTCAGACGGGACTCATCTCCGCATCAAGCTGCGCCTCGGCTTCCTTTGCCGCCTCGGCAGCAGGCGACTCGCTCTCTGGTTTTGAGTGATTTGGGCGCACGCTGTTAAGGTGCGTTTCACTTCTTGCTTTGTTTTTGTTGAGCGAGCCTTTGGGGCGGCCCCTCTTCCGCGGGACGTCGCCTTCACGCTTTGCAGTAGCCGCCGGGCGGCCCCTTTTCCTCTGAGGTGGACCGGTGCGTGGCGTGGATAAAGCGGACGGGGCCTTTCTGCGCAAGTGGGCGCCTTTCTTTGACTCGGACTTGCAGGGCCGACCGCGGCTTCTTCGAGGGGCCGGCGCAGCCTTCTCCGGAGTTTCAACACGAGGATATTTCCTCGGCCTTCCCAGCGGCTTCCACACTTTGGGCTTCTTTAGCTCCTCGGGTGATGGCAGAGGGTATTTCCTTGGTCTTCCTCTTTTGGCTGGTTGCAGTCGTGGTCGACCACGCTGCTTCCCTGTTACAGGGGCACCAGGTTCTTTTTGAGGCCGTCCTACTGAAATGTCACTCGACGCCTCCTGTGTATGTGTCACCTGCACCTTCCTTGGACGTCCTCTTTCTCTTTTCACTAAATTTTGGCTTTCATCGAGCCTTCGATCCCTCTTGCTGTTCACAGCTCTTTCCAGCTTTGGCTCCTTATTGAGGGACTTTTTGGGTCGGCCTCTTTTCCGAGGCGTTACAGAGCTGCCTTCTTCTTCCGGTCCACTCTTGAAACTTTCCGACTTGCACTTTATCGTTCCTTTCGGCCGTCCTCTCTTACGTTTGACTGAGCTGCCGTTCAGTAAGTTTTCAGCGGCAGCCTTCTGAACTGGAGCAGACGCTTTTTGTCTCCCTCCTTCTTGCTGCTCTGTTCGTTTGGCGTCAGAGAGTCTTGGACGTCCTCTTCCTCTGAGCGGCGGCGTAGGCTCGCCGTTGGACTTAGCCGAAACCAGCGCAGTCGGGTGAACGTCTGTAACGCAAACACTGGAATTCTTCAAGCTTTTTGGCCTTCCTCGTTTCCTTTTAACCGGAGTGTTGTTGGACACGTCGACACTCGTTCCCTCGTTGTTGCTCACATCAGCTTCTTGTTTTGGCTCAACCAACGGTATTTGGTTCTCCGACATTCTGCCGCTTTCAGCTTGGACGCCTCCGTTATCTGGGGACTAAACAAAATAGTTTGATTATTGTTTATTCATTAAGACATGATAAATCTAAGTATTTACATGTTTTAAAACCAATATTTATTTTGTAACCAAGTGCTGCTTATATCAAATATTTAGTGTATACATGTGAGCAATTTTAAATGTTTTGTCATACCCAAATAATAAATTTGGCATTTATTTATTATTCATGTAGGCTACATGTAAAGTTTATGTACAGTCCTAATTCGTTTATTTTAAGTGGATCTGGCCTGTAGAGGGCGATGTTTAGTCATTTTCATCCATAATTTAAGTGAAACTTTTATTTCAAATTGTGTGGCTAAATGCACCTGACAACGTTGATGATGGACATTTTTATTGAAAATATTTACTAAAAATATGGCTAAAGTGCCAATCAGTGTTCATAATGTTGTCTAAATTGTCATTTCTTCTGATAAAGATTATAAATCAGTTTGTTTATGTAGCACATCGTGTCTATATTGTTGCAATTTCCACTTTAAACCAAAACAATTTTGATGCCATAAATTGAAATTTTTACAGTTTGAACTTTTATTAATTACTTATCAGTACTTTGTTTTACAAAGTGTGAGGTTTATGCTGCCCCCAAATTCTGACACTTATATAGCTGCGTAATTACATTAATTATAATTATTATTACTCATAGAGCCATTTTACTGGGGGCATGAGCCCCAGTATGAATCTGAAGCGCACCAGTAAAATATTTTCATAATTTTTCAGAAACCTATATGCAGATTCCCCCCCCCCCCCCAAAAAAAATTTTTTTTAAATAAATACATATCTGCATAAAAATATTCTGTTATGAAATGTTTTAAAAACTAATAACAAGGCATCCATATAACAATAGACAATCATAAAGGATGCGTACAAATGTATTCTTTTTTTTTGTTTGTTTTGTTTTATTTTTTAACAAGTGAAAATAAAATGGTAATTAAAAAAATGGTAATTAAAATGTTCTTACATGGTAAATATAAAGTACTCGGGAGTTTTATACAGGGTACTTGTGGGGTTACACGCAAGGTACTTACAGGGTAATGACAGAGTATTTACAAAATACTTACCAGGGTATACTGTATACAAGCAACTTATATGGTAACAACAGGGTATTTAGTGGGATACATGCAGGCTGTTTATAGGATAATGACCAGAGTACTTTCATGGTACTTTGGGGGTACGTATATGTACTTGCAAGGTATCAAAAAGGGTACATACAGGGTAATAGCAGAATACTTATAAGGTACTTACAGAGTACTTGGAGGGAATAACCCTGGTAACTTGCATGCATACTATGCATTTGCAGGCATAGTATGCATTACTATAAATAGGTTAATGCTGGAGTACCAAGAGGATACTTTCCAGGGTACATAGAGGCCGCTTACGGGGTACTTACAGAGTACATACGTGAGTATTTACGAAGTACCTCTGGAAGTTTTGGTGGTCTGTTACTTTGTGCTGTCACACATTGACACAATGGCTTTCTGTCCAGCAACGCCCCTCGTCACTGCATGAATACTGAGCATTTCAGGATCCGCGACTACTTCATAAACAAATACTGTATAGTTTATATTGTAAAATGCATTGTTAAGCTGAACTGAAAACGCGGAATTTCTTAAATTTAGGAGTTACGGCCCGAATATTTAGTGATATTTAGATCACGTTGCTTTATCAACAGCGGCGGGAAGGTGACGCAACACCGGAACTAACGGGACGCTAGTTTCGCATTAAAAAAATCACCTGCAAGGTTTTTGTTAATTTTTTTCTTTCATTGTTTTTTACAGTATTTCTTATTTCACACTTACCGTGAAGTGAAAGTGCGCGTTTATTGTTGCAGTGATGGCTGTTCAAATTTGCGACGACTTCCGGTTGTCCGTGAAGGAAACAACCACGTTGCAAAATGGTTCCGCTGTCCACCTTCACCGCGTTCATTCGTTTTTACTGCACTGACTCGTTTCTATTCAATTTTATTATTCATATTTTTTATCGACTTTGAACTCATTAACCTTTTCTTTTAAAGAACAATTAAGATAGTACACGCAGTGATGTAAATCATTAAATAAATACTGTTTTTAGTTTGTGCAAGAATCTGTTCATGCACAACCCACTTAAGGTCTCATCACAGTATTTCAGCTTAGTTGAAGTTTTTGCTTTAATTGCAACACCTTGATTATTTTACTCAGTTGACTTAAGAATTCCTGTTAGCCACACAGCAAAGTCTTTTCTTCCTGGGGTTCACACTAACAAGCATTAAATACAAATATCACAACTCAGAAGCTCACAAAAATAAAATGTCATAAAGTCTTGCCATGTTTGACATTGTTTTGTTGTGAGGCTAAGCTTCATCCATATAGTTCTGTTGTATTTTTTCCTATTTGTGATCTGCTCAGTGATTGAAAGGCGCACATTCTGTGGCTGCGAAGTGGACCCAAATCACCATCCCTCCCCCACCATGCTTGACTGCAGTTATTGGGTCTTTTGCTGATATTCTGAAATGCCTTTTCAGGAATAATGTCTTACCTGTCAAACAGTTCCCGTAGTCTCGTGGTTTATGATGCATTGTTGCTGATGCCAGCACTTTTTATGGAGGCAGAGACTTTTCCTCACTGCTTTTACTTTGTCATTTTAAATAATGACACCGTCTAAAAAGTAATTTATTCTCGCTCATCTGAGTTTGTATTTTACTCAATATCTGGTTGTAAAACTGAGAAATGAATGAACCTACACTTTCTTTTTTCTACCCTTCAAGATACAGCTGTGAGGAAAAATGGCAAAGTTCGACAAAGACTGTTTGCCAAAGACAAAAATATTAGTTGAGGTGGGGGTATGACAAGTGAATTTACAACAAACTTCTTCAATTAATCAAATATGTACTGGAATATAAATAACAAAATGTTATTTGTTGTGCACAGATCTAACTGAAAAATTAATTAGCTTTAAAAGAGCAGGGCTCTTGTAATAAGACTTAATTAATGCGTGAATTTGATCAAGTGAAAGATTTGTGTGCACAGCTGTTCAGTTATGTCAACAAGCGCTGCAAAACAGGTGGATTTATAGTTTTCTGAAGAGGGAGAAGTCTTTTTGTATTCATTTAAATACAAATTAAACTGTGCAATGATTCAAAAGCACTACAGTAAAAGTTTTTAGTTTGATTTGCAAAGTAATTCATGTCAAGGAAACGCAATACTTTTGTATCACTGCTACGAGTTCTTTAACGTGTGCTGCTTGTATGTTTATGAAACAAAACTATCAAGTTTCTTTCAGTACAATTCTATTTTTAAGCTGTAAAACATACTGAAGCAGCTGATAAGTTTGATTTATGGTGTCAAGACTCAGTGTAATGAAATCTAAAAAGAAATAAATATTTCCCATTATAATTTATTTAAAAAGTGACATGAAGACATTTCTCTACGTTATTCCAAGCTTTATTTATTCTTATTTTAATAAAACTTTATGAATCTTCTACATTTCCATGACTATTACCGTGCAATTATTTTCAACTGCCTCTGATTGTCACATTTAATGTATTTAAAAGTAAAAATTTAACTTAAAATGCTCACAATGACATAAAATGATGAATCCAAGTACAGATTTAAAGTCATTTTTTGCAGTTTATGGCAGGAATTTAGTTTTATTAATAAGAAAAAATAAACGTGCCACAGATATAGAAGTACAACAAAATAATAGTATAGTTATTTTCATTCAAAGCAGCACAAACGAAATGACAGAACCAGATCCATATTGCGAGTCTTCCTTCTAGTTTGTCACTTTGTCCCACATCTTTTTCATCTTTTCTTCACCGCTTCCCTATAAAAAGAAATCCAGTTGAGAAGGAAGTCATTTAGGTGGAAAAGCATTAAAAAAAATGAGAGGGGAGCAGATTACGTTGCACGGAGAACTTAGATAAGAAGCCGAGAATGAGGTAAGGTCAGGAGCAGCATCAAAAAGAGGAACCTAAAAGAAAAGGAAATATGCAAATGTGTTTATGAGAGAAGGGGAGAGAGACGGAGTGAAAAGCTGGAGAAAGAGAGGCTGACAGACAATGACAGACGTGGCCGGAGGAAAGGGAAGGCGCATTTGAGAAAGACGGTCCCTGAGAGACGGAGCGCTGAACCCGCTGCCCCATCGCAGCCCTCCTCCTCCCCCGCCCGTGGACTTTGCCATGGTTACCAGACAGGGCTCCCGATGCAGCCGGTTAATGTGTTTTTCAGCAGCAGGAACGAGCTGGGTACTAATGTGTCTCAGTCTGCCTCCTGAACAATCAATGTCAACTGTCCTGGGACACACAAATACACGCAGGGCTGCGAGCCAGGGAACACTGAGCCACACAGGCTGAATGTCAGGGCGAGAGCCCGACAGAAAGCCTTATTATGTTCCTTTAATTCACCAGAGAACTTTTATTTGTCTTCTCTGCCCGAGCCAAATATTACGCGTTGATCTTAACATCAGATACTTATCTTACAAAGGTGAACAGAGGAGGAAAATATGTAACACGCTCCACATTTGTCCTTAAGACGCCAGAAAGACTAAACATATGTAAGTGCATGTGACATTTACATGGTGGTTAGCACAAATAAATCTTTACCTTGAAACGAATGGGGTGTATGGAAGAGGTGCAACAAGACAAGTACAGAAGTAGACTTTTATTGTGTAAAAGCAGAACATTTATTGACAAATATTAAAAGAAACATTCATTTATTGGCTTATTTTCACCAGCTAAATTCTGAGATTAACAAAGCACATGCTTTAAGTTCCCAAAAGTTGTGATTTGTTTTAATAATTGTTTTATTTTATCTAATAAAATATTTATAAAAAAAAACATGAGTAAGCTTCAGAACATAATCCATTTTCACATCACAGTTGCAGTTTTCTAACATGAGAAAAATCTGCATCCGATTCTCAGAGTTTGTCCAAATGTCTGCAGAGTCCAGAGTGACGTCATTTTCTTCTGAACTGATGTAAAAATCCAAGGCGAGCCATAACGTCGGGGTCACGACCTTCGGCTGTCTTTTTATTAAAATGGTGATGCATAAAGTGCACAAAGCCAGCCGAAAGGTGCTGTCCCCTCCAAAAAACATCACTGCTGTTTATTTTAATAATGTGGGAATGTTTCTCTCTATATATATTTGACTGAAACAAAAAAAAGCCACTTTCTAATCATTCTGAATGACATTTGCAGTCATTTGTGCTCTGAGGCTGCAACATTGAAAAATGCTCTTTCATGGATTAATGATTAAAAAAATGTTTTGACTTCTTGAAGTAAAAGCATGAAACTTTGTTCCCAAGGACCTCACCTGTGACCTTTGAAATCATCACAGGTTAAGGGTCTCAGGGACAATGAAGCACACTAAAGCAGGGCGTCTTGGGGCCGGCAGTTCAAATCACTCATTCACCGATTTTTTTATTTATTTTTTTTTAATGTGCAGTACATGATTATTTCTGAATAAATGTCTTCTTTATTAATGTCGTTTTGTTTAAATAAAATCATTACATTTATCACTTCATTATAATTAATTCTAAACATCCAATAATGCATAACATCTCACAGAATGAGATAAACAACCTCTAAAATGAGACTTGGTTAATACGTGACTTGGGAGTTTACCGCTCGTCGTCGATGCACTCCGACAGGAAACCTCGTCTCAGCGACACAATCTGGACTCGATTCCATCCTGTGAATAGAGACAAAGTCTGTAAAAGTTCTTCAACATATAAATACTATTTTTTAAAATACTGCTTGTCATTGTTAGGGTCCTTTCATTGTCTGAGCTCCACACATAGCCAACGCCTGTAACTCAGTGCAGGTCTGCGCAGTGAAATATTCACAAGTGAAAAAATAATTTTAAAAAAGCGCCCTCTGCCGGTAGACAGACAGACGAGCATCAGGAAAAAGACGGCCGTGCAAAAGGGAACATCTGGAAATGTAATGTCTAAGTTGGTAATCAAGGATGTAAGTTGAGCTTTGGAGTGAGTATACATATTAGATGCATTCGTCGCTTGTGCTGCCAGCACATGCGTCCAACATCAGCAGCTGGAGACATCACTGTCCTCTTACATTTCCTACAGGCCTTGTGATCTCACAGAATTATGCAATCGCTCCCCCATGACAAAGACGTTCAGCCTTGAGAGAGTTACACTGATTTCCTCTTTCGCCAGACAACATACATGTTTGACAAGTCTGACGGCGAAGATGTCAAGCCGGGGTTCAAACACCCCTGTCCAGATGACATCTATATATCGTCCGCCAACAACCCGGTCCGAACATGTCCTGAACTCACAAAATCTGTCTCTGTCCGGGCGGACGAGCACGCGACTCACAAAGACCCGCGGAACGTGAAGTCGGTCTCTCTGTTTTGAATTTTCACTGCCTCTGCTTCCTCTTTGTCTCCGAGCGCAGAGATGTTTTCCTCTGCCCCAGTTTTATGAGTTGTCCCTCTGCTGCTCGCACAAGCGCCAGAGACAAAGACGAGGATGCAAAGTAGAGGTGAGAACAAGAAAAATGTTCTCATGTAAAATCAAAAATAAGAGTATGGAATAAAAGAGATGAAACGAACAAAGATGGCGGGTGGATTTGGTCGGTCAAACTGCTTGTATCAATTTGTTAAGTGTCCCGTTCAGGTCACTCAGGACTCACCATTTGCTTTCGCCTGCTGTTCCTTACATAAAAGCACACACACACGTTTGTACTCGTGTCCTTACATCGAACAGGTATGCGCACACACTACCGGTAATCACGCAACACACTCTTACGACGAGTTCTTAATCCGTTTTCTTCCTGACTAAAAAAAAAAAAAACGACAGTTCGTCCATTTGTTAGGAAAATATCGTTTGATACAACCTATCCTGCCCCATCGTCACCGTCTTCTTCTTCTCTGAGCGCAGAACGCAGTGGCGAACGGAAAAGCGTTTCCCCCTCTCGCTTCCCCTCTATCTCTCGCTCTCCTCTTTTTGTCTCTTCTCTTCTTCTATCCCTCTCTCAGGCGCTGTCCCTGGCTCTGTTCTGTGCCTGTCTCCCTCTGCCAAGTCACATCACTAATTCTCCAGGCGATTAGAGTCCGAACAGGCGACGTCTATGAGGCAGGTACAAACACACACACACACACACACACACACACACACACGTAGACAATTGCATTGATTCCGTTATCTGGTGCTCTACCAACACCCCCCAGTCCAACCCCCAACAGTCATCAACAGCACTGTGGCCCCTCTTTTTTCATAAATCTGTGTCACCTGCATATACCACACACACACATGCACACACACATGCACACGCAGAGTCACAGACACTTATGTAAGCATGCGGTATGTCCAGCTATTGCTCTTTCTCTTCTCTTGCCTGAACGCCCTGTATCACCCTGTCCCCGCCTCCTCCTGCTCCGTCTCAGCCCTTCCCCTCATTTTCATCTTTCCCTCCTCACCTCCCCCCCCTCGCTCTCTAACCCCGTCTACTTTTACCCGGCGTGACGTCCCGTCTCGCAAAAAAAAAAAAAAAGACGGGTGAAAAAACAAGCTATATTCTCATGTCTCTACGTGAGTATCTATTACTGCGCTGTGTGTGTGATGCTCATGCATCTGGCGGCGAGGTTGAACATGTTCAGAGGGAGGGGCGTCCGTGTGCACGTTTGCCGCTCGTGCACAGCTATGTCTGTGTGTGTTAGAAGGCACAGAGCAGTGGGAAAGGAGGGAGCTCAAAGCTGTGGATTTTGCACAGCATGAGGATCAAAGCCACGGCAAACCCAGAGGTGATTAACCTCCCAGCCGTTCTGACCGCAGCACGTCTGTATTTCTGTTGGTCTGCCAACATCTGTGTCCGTTTGCACATTTAACTTAAAGTGGAGGAGAATTTAATTTAAATAAAGTTTCAATACTAACCTTGAATTTTATCTACAAGTAGCTGAACAAAAAAAGCAGAGTTACTACAGGAACCAAAAGTCCTGTATAAAACTAATAAAGCATAAAAGCAGGACCAGGCCACCTCATATGAAACAGCAGGTGGAGAACGGGTGCGAGGGATTGCTTCTTTGTGTGCGTACAGAAAGGAGCAGCGCCGAGCAGAGATTGCTGATATGTGCTCTTTTATCCCTTCCTCGCTGGAGCACTGCAACGCAATGCGGATACTGGGTGTCTGAGCCACTAGCCAGACACACTGGGGGGGACAGAAGAGGGTGGGGGTGATGAGGAGAAGGAAGAGGGAGGCGGAGGCAGTAAGCAAGTTCACATACAGCCTCATTCTTCAGGGCACATTGATTCGAACGTCTGGGCACTTTCTCGTTATCTGCCGTCTACTACAGGGTGCAGCGGGTTCATTCGGATCTTTCATTTTGAAGGTTTTAATTCCCGCAGAACAGATGTGCACCGAAAACCATTTCGATTCCAGACACCGCTCGATGTCTTTGTCTAAAACTGAGCAGAAAATATTAACCCCCGTGTTTCATTGAGGTTTTTAAAACATTAATGATGCACAAGAGAAAATCAACACAAACAGCAAAAATAACCAACTATAAATAAACATTTTTTGCTTCTTCTGATGTCCCAACTTTGAAATTTCCCATCTAATTTCAGCCGACACAGAAACTAACCTTTATTGAAAGTTGTTGCGATATCCCGTCGGACTGCACCAAACAGCAAATCAACGAGCACTGCAGAGCAAGGTGCTTATATCGATGTCTGGATTAGCTGGACCTCGAAAGCAAAACCTAATTAAACCCAGTCCAGATATATTAGATTTAAAGTCAGCTCTGAAACTGTTTTATAGCTTGCTTTTGTGTCAATATGATTATTGGCTCCTAATCCAATTTGCTGGAGAAGAAATTAGAACAATTTCAGCTCTAACATTGCTTGTGATGTGTGTGGCACAGACCGACCGATCATCGCTTTTGCCTTTCACAGAAACAGACGTACAATCGACTTCTAGTCCGAGATTTGATAAAATACAAAAAAAAAAAAGCTTTTTAAATAAAATCTATTCAATAGTATAAATTATGTACAATCCTAGGACTTGATGTAAAGCGTGCTTGAACGCCTTTTGCTTTTAATTCTATAAAAGGAAAATAATTTTCTAACTTTTCTGCCCTGTTTTTATGTCAGTCTTCATACTCACCACATCAAGAGGAAGAAGAAGGCATTCATGAGAAGTCTGAGTGACTCCGCAGGGAAAGCTAGAAGGTTGTACAGTTATCTCCAGGCTTTTTATTATGCGAAACCATACAACCAACTACCTCACACTGCAGAACACCGGAGCAGGGTCAGCGCTGGAGTCTGGCGTCTCTCCGTCTTCAATGCAAAGTCTTGCTGTCATTTATTTTTCCCTGTCGTCCGCTGCTTTCCTGTCCATCTAATTCCATGCACAATGTCATAAATTTTACTATAAAACTACATTTAAAGGTCAAGCATTTCCGTTTAAAGAAAAGGTGTAATATCTTTGGCATACTAGTTGGAACGTGCTCAATCTAAAACAGAAAACACACCAAAGAGAAAAGAAATCTTAATCTAAAAAATAAAATAAAAAGTTTCAGGCTGTGAGCTTGAAAGTCTGCAGTCTGCATTTCTGTGGACTTGTCTCCCTCTTGTGGGAAGACACAGAACAAAGGCACCCCCTCCCCCCATCAAAAGGCAGACCTTCACTGTCTGGAATACAAAGACGAGCACTTAACCTGCAGTTCTTACTGTAGGCGTCTGCCTGACCTACTTCTCCAAGTAGAGCTGCTGGAATCTTCCACATGCTCAAAGATTTGATTCAGCACTTCTGAGCTCTATTCTGCTGGTTTTTTTCAGGAGGTTAAACTCTTGAAGACACCTTCTATTGTTTGTTTGACTGGACCGGTACTTCCGGTTCTGCCGTGGTCTCTGAAGGAGACTGGATCTCAACGGTTCAGCTGATCAAAACTTGAAACATTATCATGAACATTAATGCAATAAATTAACTTTTCACCTAAAATATCCTTTTCTTGTATCAGGCTTTTAATTATATACA
>JARVGS010000736.1:21161933-21177050 GCA_031762315.1 Hypsolebias antenori
TGCAGCTCTGGGCTGCACAAAGGTGCAGCAGGTGCTAAATAATTTAAAATAATTTATTTTAAATAAAAATTCCATGCTGATCGTGCAGCTCATCCATCAATCAGCCAGTTGTGTGTCATGTCCAATTTTATTTTGAAAAAATGTGATGGGGCGATTACTATATACAGTACTGTATATGTATATTGTGTGAGGTTCAGAAAATACTCAAGCCTTGACACTCAAAAAGATGAAAACTAAAAATAAATAAAAAAAAATCTGTGACTGAATTTGTGTGACTTTTAAAGTACTGGTAGTATGAAATCATGTACCAATAGATAATTAAATAATCTACTTATGCATTATAATTGTTCATAATAAGAATATAGTCCATCCATTAGGTATTACATAGGTATCTGACAAAAAATAAAAACACTTTTTATGAAATACCCTGATGCATGCTCAATAATCCAGGTAGAAAAATCTAAAAAAGCTAAGTCTGGGCCTCTGGACTTTTTACGAAAGTTGTTTTGCATTTTACAGTTTTAAATAGTCTGTCATGTAAAAACAAAAAAGTATAAGAAATCGTTAAAAAAAAAAAAAAAAAAAAAAGCTAAGCATTTTTAAATATAAAACACTGCTTCTATAAATAACTATAAAAGTTTAATATTAGCGAACACATCACCTGTGACAGAATGATTCAGTAGAGGGACTCTACGTTTGCTTTTGGGATTGTATACGTCTAGACATTAAATGTTGAGGGAACACGAGTTCTGTTAATGTTTGCAGGTGTGTGTATTTCCAGGATGGTGTCATGGTGACAGCACTTCACGTTAAAGGGGGCAGCTGCTTTGTGGTATTTAACAAGGTAGATTCAGGGTAATGCTGAAATTGGTTTGTTGTTTATTAGTTTTCAAATGTATGAAATAGAATCTAATGAGTGAGTAATTGGCTGACAGCTTGGAGTAACAGCACTATTCAGTCAATCTCTTATTATACTCCATAAATAATGGGGTGCGCCCACACATTCAACATCTAGCTGAGGTGATCTCCTGCAAAAGCAGAAAATTGGCTGTTATTAGCAGTCAATGGATGTGTTTTGACACTGCTGCTGTGCGCCTCAAGTACTCATGGATTATTTGATGGCTGCTGCAAAGCTGAGCTGCAAGGCCTCCTATTCAACTCTGTCAATGCACCAAAATACAAACTTAAGTGTAGAAGGCGGCTGGGGCTTCGTTTACAAGTCGCATATTACAGATTCTTTAAATGGTAACACACTCGATTGCCTATTTGCCTTTTGCCTGCTAACAAATGTAGATGCTTATTATTACAATTCACGCAACAAATGTAGATGTGTTTCAGAAACGCCGCACGCTTTAACGGAACATTTTATTTTGGTTGTTTGGCTAGCTTCCAAAAACAAAGCCATTCATCTCACCTCTCTCCACTCCCCTTTCCCATTTTAAAAGCCCAGCCTCCTCCTACCCTTCATTTGCTTTTATATGCTGCCCTCCCTCCACTATGTGCATCTTACTTGTTCTTTATCAGACCATTTCAAGTCTAAAATTCTTCACCAACTTTTTTTTTTTAACCTTAATTCAGACATTCTGTTTATACCAACTTAGTCTCCTCCCTTCATCCCCTTGATTCTTCGTCTCCCCTTTTTTATACCTCTCAGATCGCCTCATTCGCAGTCGGGTCACGTATGCATGCGGCACAGTTGTGCCAATGCCAGCTTTTTGCCAATCTGCCCGGGCATGTTTGTGTGCTGATGTGAGTCTGGTGGGAAGTCCCTTCGCCAGAGGCCTGGGTGGCTTAGAAGCCTGAAACTCAGCTGCTGCTGGGTCAGGTGAGGCTTTGAGAAAATTACAGCTCAGCCTCTTCAGAATACAAAAAAAGAAAAAAAGAAAAAATTGTCATAATGAACCACAAAATAAAACTAAATTACCAAAATGTAGGTAAAATTCCTATTAGGTTTGTACAGTAAAATCTAAAACAAAATCTGGCACACTTTATATGGCATAAATCATTTGAAAAACTAAACATTAACTTTTAAGAATAAGTCATTGTAATATTTAATTCATTCCCAATGATAACTTAGGTGTTCAATCTTTAAAAAAAAAAAAAAAAAAAAAAAACATAATAAATTGGACCAAAAGCAGATAGAGGAAACATTGTTACACAGAAAATGAAAAAAAGACAAAAACTATTCTCTGGTTTACACAATGTCATCCTGATTACTGACACATTACTGATGAAAAATGTCATTTTTATAGAAAAAGTCTTTTTAAGTTGATTTCAGCAGGACACATTTAAAGACTTTACTTTAGATTTTGTGTCATTATTGTCCAGCTGTTCAGACAGACACACAAATGATGTGGTAGCTTCCTTAAAAACATACACAAACTTGAAACTTGAGTTCAAATTGGTAATAGTTGCTTACAACATCAATGTAAAATAGCTACAAACAACTATTTGTTTAGGATCTATAATAAAAAAATTGTTCAATTACTCATTAATTCTCCAGAGCTAATTCTGAATAATAAACAATTTAAAATAAAACTTTAAAACCAGATTTATTTTAATTTACTGACTATTTTCAGTAAATGTTACGATTTCTGCATGTGACACAAAGTTTTAAAAAATTGGTGACATTGAACTTAAAAGTATTCCTTTTTAAATTATTTTAATATAATGGTATTAGATACACCACATTTCTCAAAATAAATTGAGGAAACTAGAGGTACAGAAGGGATTCCTTCTATTTATGACAGACATAAACAGATAAATTGATCAGGACAGAAAGGATCAAATTTTGCACAATTACAGCAATTAAACTGCCAAGTTGGCAGGAAAATGGCAACAAACACAGCAGTTCTAAAATTCTGGGCCAACAACCACCACGCTGACCCCATTCATCTTAGAGATTGTTGTTTGGGTCATCACAATTGTTTTATTTTTAGCTAGAGCAAATCTAGGGTGAGTTAATATGTTGAAAACACAAGTGTGTGGACAGATCAACATGTAGATGAACCAGATATTTGCAAGAACCACATCAAATGTAGAAATTAAACTCACAGTGTGTGGTCATTATAATACACCCTGCAGTAAACAACAGGGAAGATTTAGATGCTTTTCTCTTGTCCTGCACAAATAAAGATGTGTGTGTGTGTGTGTGTGTGTGTGTGTGTGTGTGTGTGTGTGTGTGTGTGTGTGTGATGAGAGGACTCTGACCTCAGAGCCCCACTGTTGCTAATGCACCTCTTCAGTAAGGCTAGTATTTGGTGCAGGGCCAAGATAACTATTCACATAAATTATTAGCTCTCTTAATGTGATACTATAGTGCAATTTCTCCTAAGCACCCCTCTTTTTTGTGCTCCACGTACCTTATTTACAAAGACAGAAAGCGTTACCATGGGAACACAGTACCAGGCAACCTTAGTGGCTTGGCATGATGCCCAATGGTTGCTAGGGCAGTGTTGTCAATGGCTATTGGGTTGTGTGGGCTCGTGTGTGTGTGCACGCTCTGTAGATGTTGGTTTGGTGCTGATCTTATTTGCGTCGAAGCGCACGGCACATCTAAGCATAAAAACTGCACACTAACAATTTAATGTTTATTTTCCATAATGGGGGCGTTTATATGCATCCAATATGTAATTATTTTAAATAATGTGTGCCATTTTAAATTGGTTTTCTTGTTGCTCCTTTGCTTTTGTGGGTGTAATGCAAGTCATTTGTCAGTTGTATGTGCGTGTGGCTCCATGTGCAATTATAGTGAATAACATGAAATGATGATGAAGTATAAAAAAATGTTGTTTTTTTTCCCACCTATCTGGAACGACTGCGTTAAACCAATTGGAAAGCTGTTTGCTTGTTGTGATGAGTAGAAAACAACTTGATTTCAACACGTGCTGCAAATTAAAGCTAAAAATACTGAAAGTCAAGAGAGAAAATAAAAAAGATGAGAGGCGTGTAAATGTTGGTGTTGAAAGCTGATGTTCTCAGTCACAAACTCTGAACTTTCAAGCTGTTTTCTTTTCCATTTAATTTTTTTGGCAGTATAACATAAAGGAACAGATGATATAAACGGCCTTTACCTCCCAACCGGTCTACAGCTTTTCTTCTCATTGGGGAGCTTCTCTGGTCGCCCGTGACATCTTCTGAAATAACCAGAATACGATGATTATTTGTAGGCAACTTGATAAAAAGGGGAGCATTGAGGAACAATCTGATTCATTAATTTGGGATACACGGTAATAACAAACCCAGGTATGTTTTTTACCATACTCATCAAGGCATCGAAATGTAGAAGTGATGCAAAACATCAAGCCAAAACCATGAACGGATAGTTCAAACCAAAACATCAACGGAGGATAAATAAGAGAGTGCAACAATGCACATCTACAGCAGAGACGCTTAAAGATAGTGGTGATGAATAATACATTAATAAGGACAAAAATACAGTAGTCAAAGAAATGCAATAATTATGACATAGCAGCACAAAGAAAGACAACACAGAGCATGTGTAGCGTTTGTGTTGGTATGTGCTCAAATTTCCCACGTGTATATATATATTTGGGTTTGTGTGTTTGTGTCAACATGCACTTAGGAAGATCTTAGGCAGAGCATTGCCTTTGATGCACCTCATCTAATACATTGTTGGGCATACACAGCCTCTTCCTCTTGCCTCTTTCCTGTCCAGCCCTTTGAACTCGAGCCGCTGCTGGAGATGTGTTCTGACTTAGCACAGCGTGTCCTGAAAGGAGGTCAAAGGGCAGGACAAACAGTCTGGTGTCATGGCAACTTCATGCCACCAACCAGGTGGGACAACTGAAAAGCTGGTTAGATTCCTGAGGATGGAGACCAATTGGGACCATTTTCATCAAAAGAATGACAGGAAAGATTAGAACCAAATAATACAAGTAGAGCTCCACTCGACGAGTCTCTTCAATAGAATTAATACAAGGTTAGGTTCACTCTAACACAAATAAATATGTAAAGGCTTTTCTCTGCTTTAAGAAAACAATGTGACCTGTGCTGGCAAATCGAGTGAGGCTGCAGTGCAAAATAAGTAAGAAAAAATACTTTTTTTTTGGCAAAATTGTGATTTGCATAAAAACAAGTCCATGAAAACATCATCCAGCCATCCCAGTAACTACTCTTCCTGATCTACCTTGAAAGTGAAGTATTCTATCAAGTACGTCTTCAGAAATAATCCTTTGAATTTCATTTGAAACTGACCATGTTCTCTGCTGGCTGCCATAGCCACAGAAAATCCCTGAACATTTGGCATCAATGTGAAACTTAAGAGTTCTCGTTCTTTAAAAAAAAAAAAAAAAAAGCTGGGGTTTCCAATGACATAATTCTAGACTAATAATAATCAAGTGTTCAAACAGACATCTGTAAACAAAACCAGCTTGTTGGTGATGAATGACCAGAATTCATCAAACTATTGTTTTAAAGCTTTTGAGACTGAGAACTTGAAAATAATAACTCAACGTTGAAAAATCCCTTATAGTGACTCATTTTGCCAGCACAGGTAACAAACGTTGCATACGAGTTAAAAGTGACAAAAAAACATTCGTTACAAGGCAGTGGTTGGAAAAAAGCACAAAAATTTTGTGCAGCTTTATCCCTGATTGACTTAATTTAATATTTCAACAATTTGAGTTCATGAATAGTTTTTTTTTAATGCACAATTACTGCCACAAATGTCACCTTGGCTTGTATAACTCTGCACAATTACCAACAAAATGAGCTCCTTTCATTTCTTGCACTAATGACTCAGTACGTTTCAGCAGACCTGAAAAATGAACTGCAGCTGTAATTGTGTCGCCTGCCAGTGGCAGCTCTGGACTGCCTATGTTTTCATCTCACTGCTGAAGTGTTGGATCAATACAGAAACCAGGTTCCTTTGTATGTCATTAGCTTGCCTGATGGCGGAGCTGAGACCTCTTCAAATCATGTTTTCAGCCTCTTAACCTCTTCAGATCAAGAGCATGTGATTGCAGGTACTTGTGTGTGCATGACCTTCAGTATACAACGTTTGTAAATGAAATGGGTGGATTTAGCGTTTTTTTTTTTTTTGGTGTGTTTTTATTTTTTTTCCCAAGTATTATATATGCACACATGCATAGCTTACAAAAGACGTGCATGTGCTGCATCTGAAGGCGTTTGTGTGCATGGTGTGTGTCTCGGTGTTTGCTCAATGCGGCAGAGGGTGGAGTGGTAGATCAATAGAAAACAAATGAATTCAGATCAATATTAAGCCAGGGAGTGAAGAAGAGAGAAGTAGAGATTGAAAGCGAGTGAGTGGGGTGATACACCACAGAGGAGGACAAGGAAGAAGAGGAGGAGAAGGAGGAGGGTCGAACAGAGCGACGTGTTACCAATCAGCAGCTTAGCGATTAACCGTACGCTCATTCCTACAGCCAAAACCTCAACGCTTTGAGGTCATCCATGGTTAAAATGGACGGTTAAAGGAGGTTGGGGGAGAAAACAAAGACACAAGCGTGTCCTTGGACTTGAGACAAAACCAATATTCCTGAATTATTGGTGCTGGTCTGCAGTCGGCAGTGTTAGAGAAATGAGACGGGACATTGTAATTCTTGTATATTAAGAAAAGTCCTGAAATCTGAATAACACTAGACATCAATTTGACATGTTTTATACATATAAATGTTGTCTTTACTAATGCTTTCTGTAAATGAACCTACTCAAAAACTCACTGCTTTATGTTTACTGCTTTAACTGCATTTTAATTATATATTATTGCATACTTTACTGTTTTGTTTCTTGTAGTCAGAACCAGTCTGTTAATACAGTAGTTGCAATAGTTGGGTGGTAAAAAAAAAAAAAAAAGATACTTGATATTACCACTATTGTTTGCATGAAGCTATGGTTGTTTCAGTTAATTTCCATTTACTTCCAGAGTCTGATAATACATTTTGGGGCGCAGTAACAATTTTATTCTGACCTTTCAATTTCCACTTGCTGACATTTGCAGCCAAACCTGCAGACAAAACATGTTCCGAATGTAAAAAGGGTAAAACTTTCAGTTCAGTTTGAGGGGATACTGGAGGTGATAAACTTTAGTTTTGTTTATTTTATTTTATTTTACACATAATGTATATACTTTTTGTGATCCCAGAGTCAGCTCTTTAAATTATGATTAATCCTTACAAATGAGAAGACCATACCAGAAAATATGAAAAAGTGTCACAAAAATAACTTCCTGATCCACTGTATTATTTTACAAAAAGCTCTGAATATCATGTCTTGCTGCATACATTTCAAGTTAACTGAATAATACTGAATTAATCTGCAAATGGGAAATCACATGAAGGAAAAAGTACTAAATAATCAATTAAAAATACTGTATATTGATTGTTTCACCTGCTATAATATGATTACACCTGAAAATAAACACACACACACACACACACACACAACAAAAAAAAACATAAACAGAATTCCTGCCAATAAGTAATGTGTTTAAACTATGCTAAAGTTTAATTACTAAATCATATAGTTGTGGAAATCTGTGAGTATAGATTATATAAAGATTAATGTTTACCCATGTCTAAAGGCAGGATTGTACACAACAGTAAATGCATAAATAAATAAATATATTCACTAGACTCATTGGATCACTGCAGCATTGAGAAAGAAAACCCTCCAGACTCAGCTGTACATCTGGATCACGTTCTCAAATTGTTAAATAGGCTCTTGAGGCAAATTGTACTCATCGACTGCTTTTCTTGTTATTTAATTTATCAGTTTACTGGAAGTTATGTTTAACCAGTGCTGAGAAAATATTTGAGATACTCTGAAGGGTCACCTTGAAATAGCAAACATGATTGCTCCGTTTTGTGCATCATTTCATCTTCAGGCTTCATACTGAAGCTTCAAGAGCCAATTGAGAATCAGAACATAATGTGACTTTAAAGTGAAAACAAACACGTGGGAGCTGAGTGTTGTGAAGTACTATCTACTTGAAGCTCAAGATTCCTTAGGTCTTAAAATAAAACAGTATATATTCGTCTGGTGATGCATGTGTCTGAACACACACACACACACACACACACACACACGAAAAAATGTCTACATACAAGTTAAAATGTGATGTTTTTTGAAAACACTGTTTTTGTTTTATAAATAAATTCCACAAAATTTCTAACAACGAACACTAATTTATTCACAGCAATGTTCAACTGTTTAATTCTAATTTGTCAAGAGAACAAATTAATCTCAAGCTACAATAAACCATACTTTTTATGAACAATTCATTTAGCATATAGTTAAAAATTGGTTGAATGCTTGAATAATGTTAGTCGGACAGATGCAGATTCCAGTTTTTTTGTTTTTTTTTTTTGTCTGAAAGTTTAGATTTCACATCATTATTTTTCCATGCCAGGAAATTTTAAGTTATTAAAGCAACAAGCTTTAGTAGAACATCGCACATTTTAAAGTTTCATCTTTATCATTGTGGGTGAACATTTGAAATTGTGACAGCTGGGGTTTTTTTTTTTTTTTTTTGCATTTGTGCAAAATTTTCTCTCGTTTGCATTACAAAGCATTTTTTTGTATGTGTTTCAGAATCTTTGTGGTAAATTAATACTACTCCTGCTTTGTATGAATAATCATAAACTGCATTTTTTACCTCTTAATGGGCCCAGGAGAAATTTCAGAGTTGATTTACCAGACTTGCAAGAAGAATAGTGTCTGAGCTCAGCAGCTCTTGAACAGCATCACTGTCACACATTCCGCCCTTGTTGAACTCACACTATCATTTTCACCTTTGGCAATCTCACTCGGTGAACAAAGCTGACTGACAGTGGCCATGGATATAAATAAAATTAAATTAGGGCACGAGTGAGAAACTAAAGATAAACATTTTTGTCTTGGGCCCAGAAAACGTCTGTTATATGAGTACCTGGAAGAAAATACATTTAAAAAACTGTTTTTTAAACTCATCTCTTAACTGGTTATATTTTGCAATCACTCTTATTTTCACTTTGACAATTCATAACGAAAAAGGGACTAAGAACAGAGCGGGAGAGGCGTGGTACAGAGATATACAAGCCAAGAATTACATAAATAGATGATTCAGTTGGGCGGTATTCACCTTATCTGTTAAAAAGCATTCGTCAACAGAGAAAAAGTCTCCCACATTCTTTCCATATACTGTAACATCAAGATGAAATCAGTAAGTAATAATAAAATAACGATTACAATTAGGCTCTTTACAGCTGTAAAAGTGAATTGATTCCCTTTTATTGCACATAAAGACCCATTTTTATTCTAACATACAAGGAGCATAAAAATGGAGCGAGTGTGAGAAAAACAGTGCAGGAAAACCTGGGGCGGTGATGTAAAACATCAACTCCAAGCAGACAGTCTGCTGAAAAAAGAAATAAAAATCATGGAGAGGCACACTGCCATGTCTCTCAGCTTTTCTAGATTTCTCTGCTGCTAAATCTGACACCACCACCCCCCCCAACACCAACACCCGTCTGTCTCTCTTTCTCTCTGTCTCGTTGTTTGTCTCTTTCCGTCCCCCTGAGCTGAGTTCTGTGTGTTCTCTCCTCGCTTCCCTCCATCTCTCTGCCTCTAATGTGCTTTGGCGTGTGTTACCCACGGGTGCTTGAGCGCTGCTGCCGCCATCCTAAAGCCGGGTCAGGGGGGCAACTAAAGCGGCACGATGCTGTCTGTGACATCATTAGTCACGTCTCACCTCCTCTCACTGTCTAAAACCGCCAGGGCTTTAGGTGTATATGGTGAGCCCAAATAACACCCAAGTGAAATGGAATCTAAATAGTTCAAAATCATGGATCCAGTTTACTTAAAATTGTTTTACAATTCTGCATTTAATAAACACTGAAATTACTGCTACTTCCATATTTCTGTAGATAAGCTATGCAATTAAACTGCATTACTTATAATTCTGAACTTTATTTTAACTCTAACGTAGGCGGAAAAATTTAACATGAAGTAATTGCAATAAATGTTGTTGGTTTTTTTTTTTTCCCAGTTAATTGTGTTTCAGTTAATTGGTTTATCAAGAAACATTTTCAGACACAAAGGTGAAACGCTAACCACACAATTACAACGCTAAAACGAAAACATCTTCTAACCATTGTGTTGAATAATTTTGAAATAAATAATTTTATGGCTATTTAATGAAACCGAAAACATCTTCTAAGCGTTGTGTTGAATAATTTTGAAATAAATAATTTTATGGCTATTTAATGACCACAATGCTAGAAATGTGCAATCCATTACAGCCTTGTGAAAAATTTTGCAATCATAAACAATTATTTTAAACTTCCTTTAAAGAACTGCCATATGGAAAATTGTAGGTTATTATGTTCTTGTTGCTGATCCAGAAAAAGTATTAACTATTTAATTTTGAGTCTAAAGCGTCCTGCTCTTGACAACTAAATGAATACAATTACTATGAACGTTATGTGTTTTGCTATATTTTACAGGCAAAAAAAAAAGTACAGATGTGGCTTGTGTTGTGTATATAGCATAAAATTTTGCACATCTGTGTAAGGGGGGGGGGGGGAGTGCTTCCAGTCAGTGAGCATGTGAGTGAGGATGAGACTGTGTCAAATCGCCTCATCTACCGGCAGCAGAATCACTTCTGAACCTAAGGGTCTGTCTGTCACTCCTGCAGCCAGCCATTGAGGAGGTGAAATTCTGCTAACTCCTCCACTCAGGAATACAGAGCTGCCATGACAGACCTCGGAGCAGTGTGTGGGAGCACACTGTATAAATCATACATGACCAGAATCCAATCTTCTATATGTTACTGCGCTGCATTAATAACAAGCACACCAGGATTTTCAAGCTTGTGTGCGGAAATCTTTTTGTTCTCACTCCCCTGCACTCCTGGTATGTCCTCCCGAAAGCACCTGCAGCACTGAACTCAATACGCCACAGAAAAAGACAGAAGGTGA
The DNA here is from genome assembly GCA_031762315.1 of Hypsolebias antenori. Taxonomy (NCBI): domain Eukaryota; kingdom Metazoa; phylum Chordata; class Actinopteri; order Cyprinodontiformes; family Rivulidae; genus Hypsolebias; species Hypsolebias antenori. The sequence goes on from JARVGS010000736.1 coordinate 21,172,874, forward strand.
AGAAAAGTGAGAAAAATCAGAGCTGAAAGGTTCTCGACTAGATAAACCAAACGGCAGTGACAGAATAATGACGTCTGGTGTATAAATACCACAAGGCATGAATTGCTAAATAAAAAAATAAAAAAAGGCAAGAGAGCGAATGAGGCAAAAAAAATAAATAAATTGTGAGGGAAAGTAGGACAGCAAAGTAGACAGATTAACTAAAAGGGACACCAGACACAGAGACAACGAGCACGCAGTGAGAACAAAAGATGGAGTGATGAAATGCAAACGAAAAAAGGAGAAGAAAGGAGGACAGACTTGCAGCAAATCAGACAAGAGAAAAAGTCGAGACAGAATGGGAGGGTAAGCACTGAGCCTGCTAAAATAAGTGGCAGACTCTTGTCAGTGCAGTGAACTAGTCGCAAAAGACTGAGAAATTCTCCTCGTTGACCGGGACACACTCTTCCTGTTATCAGACATTAACCCATCACACTGAACTCCATTGATTTCACTGTCGCGAACCCATAAATGAATCACTTCAGTCTGGAATAAATGCACATTTAATCGTCAACAGTAACATTTTGAGTGGGAGCAAAGAAATGTATCTGAAAATCCAATAACCCGACCCGCAGTGTATGTACAGAGCATTTTATGAAAGTGGAGGCAAAGTTCTTCAAATCTCTGAACAAACAGTTCTACAATATTTGAAATATCAGGTGAATCGCACAGCTCTGAAGCAACAGCCCCTGCTAACTGGAGAGAACTGTGTGCTTATGTGTGCGAAGGGCCGTGCAAAAACATTGTGTAAATTTCAGGGCAAGAAGGGCTCTATTGTACGGGAGAGGCAGAATGTAGCTCTTATTATAGTGTTGCTGGTCTGGGGGCATGGGGTGACATCAGCACAAAGACAGAAATGTAATGTGAGGCATCTCCAAAGCTAGCTTCAAGGCTAAACCACAGGCCCGTCTTTATGCCCACAGTCTCTCACTTTTCAACAACATCTGATAATCAGGACATGACCACCTGATGAACTTTCCAGTCACTGTTAACTAACATAAGTCTTACAGTATTTTACCAAACTGAATCAAACGGGCATGCTATGAAAATAAAAAATTGTCTGTTTGTTTGTTTTGTTCAGAGTGGCCAATGGTTAGAACATACATATCTGTTAGGTTAATCGTGACAGAGTGACTCAGGGACGAGTAATTCAATTGTACTGATGGAGCACTGACATTTCGATCGGTCCACAGACTGAAATGGCTGACCAAGTGCTCCCGTCTTCTGAGTGCTATTAGAAAAAAAAAAAAGTAACTTGATTTTACCTAAATGCTTTTAACAGAAAATACTTATTCTTGGAATAAAAATTTGTAGATCTTGTTTCTAAATTTTTTTTAACCACTTATCAAGAACAGTAAATAAAGTATCCTTACCTTGCAGACAGTAAATCGTGTCTTGAAATCTTGGCTGTTTTAGGTTCAGTCTAAAAGCAAATACAGAATGAGTATTGGTGAAATGCATTCATAAAATTTAAATCGGAATAGGGATATTATTGTGATTAATAACTTTCATTTACTTTAATCTTCCAATATAGTACTAATATTTGTAATATAATACAAAATATGATGCCTATTAAATCATAATAGGCATTTATGTTTTTTTCTTCCCCTACAACTGTTATTGTTAAATTTGTTTTTGTAATTCTTCACTAAAACAATACTAGTATGTTCTTTTTCCTATAGGCATTTTACTGCCTTGTCTTTATTTACTGTTGCACTCGTGAATTTATCACGCTAGGCTATAAAGATAAATTTATCAGCACAAATTCAAACCTGCTATGCACGGCGGCAGATTGCACGGGAATTCCTGAGGTCTGTTCAATCCATTAATATGTGCTGTGGTTGAATATCTTTAATTATAAATGAGAAACATGCAAGACTCATAGAGAGCTGGCATAGAAATGTAGGAATGGCACGGAGCTGTAGTATCTTGATATCTTTATAGTACTGTGCAAAAAACAATTCAACTTTAAATAAAAACTCATAAAATCTATTGTGTGCTTTTAATCAGATGTGAGTGGACAACTTTCTAAACTAGTCAGTCTTAAACTTCAATATGAGCAGATGCATCTGTACATTCTTAAGCAGATGCTTCAATATCTTTTTAGCAACTGAAGTCTCTTCCCCTTTAAGTACCACGTATTCATGAGTGTGTTGACCCTACCAGTGAGTTCATACCATAAGCAGACCCATATAGCTTCTCCTCCAGAGCCTCTGATCACGAGCCTGCTGAGCTGCTGCCTCGGTTATGTAAGATTACATAACACCAGGCTGGTCTGAACAACATTTCATAACCTGGGGGTCCCACCACACTAGTATAATTATCAAATTCTCTCAAGAGTTGAATAAAAAGCACTAGAGAAGTTAGGAAATAGAACGGAACGTCTAATAAAAAACTGCATAAAAGCAGGTTAAGAAATTGTGGGAGATTATCTCTCTGACCCTCTTTTAAGTTTTGCTGACACGAGCAGACGTTTCATTTCAGCGAGATTTTGGATTAAAAGAAAACTTCCCGCCTGGTTTTTATCAAGATCATTTGTGGACATCATTTAAAGTTTGACCCAGGAATGCTACCAAACAAAAGCTCTCCCCCCCATGGATTAGTAACAGATTACAATGACGTAGTCTGTCCATAAATTTCATATCATTGTCTATTAATTAAATCATTGCACTTGAATTGAATCAGCTCACATTTAGATACTAACAGTTACTAATTAAGTAGGCCCTTAACTAGTATCTAATGAACTCTTACACACAATTAGCATAGGTTTTACATTAATTTATTGTCAGAAATGCCTTAATAGTTTCTAATCAAAACTACGGTACTTTGACAAATTTGTCTTTAAATTACTTTTAAAACTAGGTTTGATCGAACAAAGATGAAAAATGTTTGAAAATGTTTTTGAGATATTAATAACCTCTTCACAGAAGAACACAGTTGTACGCACTCCCTTCAGAACAGTAATAGATAACGATCCTGTAGGTAATGACTGTGACAAGTGATTTGGAAAATGTGTGCAGAGATAACAGACAGCTATGTAAATAAAAAGCAGAGGAAGATCTGTGAAATTTAACAGAGGAGATAAAAATACACGAGGGAAAAAGATGCCATGAGGTTTCCGAGGCTGTGTGCCGTGTGAGTAAAATGAGCATTTTTTTTATGTTAATTACACTGAAAGAGTCGCAAACAGACTGCAGACTTGTGCTAAATATCAAATGTCTCTGTAAATTGTCTTGCAAATATCCAGTTTGTTTGGTAATAATGAAATAATACAGTTCATTACTGTCGACACGTCTGATTCGCTGAAGTATACTCAGATTAATCTTCTTTAGTTTGAAACTAACAACTTCAAAGACCACAAATTCTGACAGCATTGCAAAACGAACAGAATATGTTTTCAAGTTGTTATTTGGTTGACAATCTGGAAAAAATTCATCTTTAACTGTTAAACATGGCGAATCACACGTGTAGGTTCAAAGTAATGGCTGACGGATTGAGAATACCCGGATGAACAAATGAAAGAGTGGGGAGGAAAAAAGTACACGAGGAATGATGCAATTCTGTGGCAATATTTTCAGTACATTCGTCTCTGTTTTATGCCATAGTGTTTTTTCACCTTACTGTTATTCTTAGTACAGCTCAAAATCAACTACACGGCACAATGAATTCAAAAATATGAGACATGATTCTGCAAATCCACGCATGCGTAACAGGGAGGGACTGTCCACCACTGCCGGCTCCATTAACCCTAAATCACACCCCAGCATATTAACACACACATGCAGAGACACAAAAATACACATGACTGATAGAAATGCACATACCCTGCCTCCCCCGTACTCTAGCCTCCTATTCATGGGCCCCTCTAGAACTGGGTGTATTCAGTGATCCTTTTCCAGAGACATCATCACAACGTGAGCAGAGGTAATCCTTGAAGGAAAGAGAGAACAGCGATAACTTGAGATACAGAAAAGATGAAGGAATTAGAGGGAGACAGTGAAAGAGGGTGAGAACTGGAGCGTGAGATGGGATAGACAAACAGGATGGGGAGATTAACAACCTATAGGGAATTCATATTTTAAACACGAGAACAAACTGGAAGAGTTGAAACCAAAGTGAAGGTAGTGGGGTGGGGGTG
>JARVGS010000736.1:21188744-21204713 GCA_031762315.1 Hypsolebias antenori
GGATGACGTCATCGGGTGCCGTTCGTAAGTCCGGAGCGCCGTAGGTAGAGACCGCCGTAACTCGAGGACTACCTGTAATTCAAGTTTTTCTTGGTAATTTCTGCTACTTTCAACCTATTTATTTTTTTTCTCCTAATTTCAGCTTGTTATGCTCTTTTCACCTTTTTCAGCTGGTTTCTGCTTTTCTGTTATTTCAGGTACTATTTAGCTGTTTTTATGCAAATTTAGCTTATTAAGCTAATTCCGCTTTTTTGAGCTCCTTTCAGCTCTTTCCACTTCTTTCTCTTAGGTTAAGCTTCTTTCTGCCTTTTCAGCTACTTTTAGATGTTTTTCTGCCAATTTTAGCTTTTTAAAATTGATTTGACTTATCTGTCTAAATAAAGGTTGAATGAATGAAAAAATTCCTAATTTTTGTGCTCATTTCTCCTTATTTAAACCTAATTCAGCAAATATGTTTTATTTCTGCTTTCCTCTGCTAATTTAGGCTTGTTCTTTCATTTCAGCTACATTTCAGCATTTTTTTTAGCTACTCAGCTGTTTTTCAGCAAGTTCTTCTGCAACAAGCATTCACACTGCATTTTCGCTGGAAATGCAATTTCTCTATTTCTGATTATAATTTATTTGTTGCTTTTATTTTATTGCACAGAAAGTCCACTAGTCCTCGTTTACTGAGTTACTACCAAATGCACTTGAACAGTATTTGCACACTTTGCTCTCGGTTCAAATAAATGACAGATAAGAGTACTTTCTAGTATGCACCAGTCAGCCATAACTTTATGACCAGTTGCATATAATGCTGACCAGACCACCCAAGTGTTTAAGCCCATTCATTTACTGTATAATGCTTGTGCCAAATAATACTTGCTTCTCACAAAATATCAGTCACCAATAAACATTACATTTGAAGCTTTCTTAGCAGAACATCATACATCAATACCACAACCAGCCAGTGTTCATAAGGTTATGCATATTAGAGGATAATTTCCAATCAGGAATACATTCATATTGATTAGTTTATAGCATGAGTTATAAATTAAACTTGTTTAAAAAGCACACTTGATGTGTTACAGCAAACTAATTATTTGCCACTCATGAGAGTGGTGAAGCATTTGGAGTATGTTTGCTCACCTGGCAGCTGCTGGCACCTCCTTGCATGAATCCAGAGCACACCATGTTCTCTGTGAAGAGGTGGGGGTAGGCGTTCCTGCAGATTCTGTCGTCAATGATTGGCTGCCTCAGACACTGGAGTCTGTCAGGGTAGCTGCCTGGCAAGTGAGAACAATCACCTTGGTTTACGTGTATGTTGGAACACCAACACAATCCAGTTTCATTTAAATTCAAAGAATAAATAGTAGAAGGTGAAATTTGTACTTTAGCGAATGGGACATTAAGAGTTTTAGGTTAAAGGTCAAAACTGTATCACATGGTAGTGTTGGATAAATTTTATGAGTTAAAAATTATTGATAGCGATTCACATAGTTTCACTCAGACAATCACAAAGTGGACAGTTTACCACTGGAATAAACTGGCTGACTTGTACTTGTTATAATTAAACACCTCTGTCTGAACATTAAGGCCTATCTCCGGTTAAAACTACTTCCTGTTGCCGTCTAACATTTCAGTACATTTAAGTGTGACCTCATAGACTTTTAACTCCACTCACTTCCGCTGGCGGACGTGTTGCCCCATCCGGACACCAGGCAGTTCTCGTCGGCCACGGGGCAGCGGGAGGGCAGGGACACCGTCTGGACGTAGCTGTTGAGGGCGGCCGGGCGGCTCAGCTTGATCAGCATGATGTCGTTGTCCAGGTTGTAGCTGTTGTACTGAGGATGCCTGATCAGCTTGGCGGCGTCGATCCACTGCTCGGTGCCTTCGTTCACAGCAATGTTGTGCTCACCAAGACGCACCTGGAGGTAGCTGGTAAAGACAAAAAAATAAATAATAATAATCCTGCTGCTTGACAAACATCCTGAGAAGTATCAATTTTAAATGATCTGATCCACTGGATGGATTTTGTGAAACGCGGAAAGTAATAATTTAATATACGGTGACCTTAACACACAAAAAAATGGCTACAATTCAGTATTTTTTACAGATATTGAGCTAAAGCTTGGTGTGGTAGTAGCTGAGAGTCATCCTCAAAACAAACATTAACTGCTGGCAATAGTCTGTTTGTAAAAGATTCAATTTAATTAGACTGGACTCATTTGGAGGCAACACAATACAAGATGACCTTCACAGCTAATGCCATTAGCCAAAGCAAAAATGGCTGTAACTCAGTCAGTTCTACAGATATGAGCTCAGATTTGATGTGGTAGTAGCTGAGAGTCATCCCCAAAACAGGATCTGAGCAGTAGACATTGTGCAACGTCTTTGCTGAAAACTTTAACATTAACTGTTACATTAGCAAAATATCTTATTAACCAAATTTAGTATTTGGTGATGTGGTAGCTGAGAGTCGACCTCAAATACTCTGAGCTCTGGCAGATCTTGAGATCTTAGTGCATAACAAGTTTTGATAAGATGATGCATTTTTTATTAGGAAGTGCTTAAAATAAATTGTGTATCCAGCCCTGTTGCTCATCCTGGCTTTCTCTTGTGTAATAATCTCCCACTGCAATGGTTGAAATGTGTCTTCTTGCACTTACGACTGGTAGCAGTGAGCAGCGGAGATCACCCACAGGCTGGAGATGAGAGATCCACCACAGAAGTGGTATCCAGCGTTCAGAGACACCTGGTAGGGAACAGAGTTTCTGGGACACTCGTATCCCCCAACAACCTTCTCATCCTCAGCAACTGATTTAATGTGTATAACATTAAAAAAAGATAAAACATACAAAGAAACAATGAGCAATCTCAGCAGCAGTAAGTACACAAATACAACCAAAAGTAAAAATCTGTTTCTTACATGCTGCTTTAAGAAAAAACAGGAACACCAAGGCCTTCATGTTGACGTCTGGATGTAACACACTGGAGCTCCTTTTAAACTCCCGTCCTGCTGTTTACATGTCATACTTTGCACAGTTCACGAGGCAAGAAGTGATGGGAAAGAGCCATATGTCTGCACCAGAAAGCCTTGACTGATGCTGAAAATGAGACAAGCTGCCACTTCAGGAAAAACTCTTGATTTGATGTTATGTAATCAGCCATGACACTGGAGTCTGTTTCAGCAGAAGCTATTTAAAGTTTGCTGATCAGAAGACATGAGTTAGTTTTTTGAGTGCATTATGGGATAAATCAGTCGTTTCGTGCTGTTTTGGTTCAAGATTTGTTCAATAGTTTAGTCAACTCAGCAGCAAGAACATTCATCATGATTCCCAGTAAAGTATCTAAAACCTGATAAGATAACCTCTGGTTCCAGACCCTTAAAGTGGTCAGTGCTGTGGAAAGGTTATAAACAATATCTTACCTGTTGTAGGACAATTGAACCTGCTTAGAGAAACAAAATTTAATTGTGATTGGATTATGAGTTTAACAGCTGGTCCACTAGATTTAGAATTATTTTGCATAAATTAAAGGCTTTGTGTAGTTAAAAATGTGTATCAGCACAGTTTGCACACCAGCTTGAATAAAAATGTAACAAAACGCATCCTGTAGAAACACCGATATTGACCGAATGTCACTAACAAAAAATCGGTACAGATGTTTATTTTTACCCATTTAGCTCACCGGTTAAGTATTTTAAACAACTTTTTATTTTTTTTTTGTGCATGCTCGCTGCTCAGACCAGTTTTTAACATGCAAAAAACAATTACGGGTAAATATTTTACTGACTGGAGAAATGCTGAGTTTTCAAACAACTGCGGAAATTTGCTGAGGAAGCTGCAGAACATTAACTAAAAACAATAAAAGCTAGCAAAATGCTAATTAGAATTAGCAAAAAAAAAAAAAAAAAAAAAAGAACAGCTAAAAAGAATGCTAAAAACTAAAACAGCAAAAGGCTTGCTAATGTATTGGAACCGTAGCTACAAGCTAAATGGTACAAAAGGCTAGCTACAATTTAGCTGTACCAAAAGGTTAAAACTCAAAATAGCAGATTAAAACAAAAAATTAAAAATAACAGTACAAGATTTGAGTACTGAAGATTTCAGAAAATGTTTTAAAGGAAAGTCGAGATTTAAATGCATGTTTGTGGGGAAATCTTTGTAAAGTTAGACATGTTGAAAAGTATAAAACTCACAAAAGCCAAAAATCATTAACCTGTCATCTGAACAAGCTTTAATTTATGAAAGTCTAAAGAATGCACAAAACATGAAGTGCAAAAAAAAAAAAAAAGGTACAGAAACAGTAAATCTAAAAACGTGTACGGTAATTTCATTTTAGCTTCTTTAACAAGGCTGGTTAAAAACACTAGCAAGAGGTGAACTTTGAACACATTTTTGTTGAACATAAATAAAAAAGTGAAGGTAAAAAAATACGTAACAGGTTTAGAAATATTTTTTTATACAACTATTTACAAGCACAAGATCATAGTGAGCTTTTGGGTTAAAAAGAAATTTGCAGTTTATTCCAACCAAAAGTTCCCTCCCTTCATATACAACCAATATTTTTTAAAATGACCTCTTGTTCATAATTTTCAACTTTATTTTTTTAATATTATCAATGTATGATGACTGGGGGGTGGGGTTAATTGGGTGAAAGTGAGTTATTTTTAAGTGTAATTAATAAAATCTTGCTTCATAACACCGTTGAGGTAGCTCACCTGAGACAACCATGAACAGTAGAAAAGGGTATAAAAAAAAAAAGTTTTATTTCAGTAAATCAGCTTTCACTTATAAATGGCAGCTGAATAGCTCAAACACATTTTTTTTTTATAATTTTGTGAAATAGACATTTATTGTTCAAATATACAAAAACTCATGGACTGCAGGGTAAGATCACCCTTTTTGACAAGTCCCCCTCATGAGCATTAAAATGCACAACAGAATGACAAGAGAACAGAATATAACAGTGGGATAAAAACACTCAGATCGGATCGGACAAACAAGAGGATTAATAAAACATTTTTGTAGGGGGTAAACCTCACCAGCACCTGAAAATATCAAAGTCCCTGCTCACCAGTGAAGTTAAAATGTAGCTGCTCTACAAACGTACACAAGGTGCTTCGAGTGTAATGTGTTTACTTTGTGTGGAAATGAAAACGTGCCCTGCCTGCTGCAACGGCGATGCTGCCAGAGAAGGTTGTGCCAAAGTAAGGTGCTGAAAAAAAATTCCCCTCGTCCTCCTCTTTGACCTCCTGTTCGCAGAGACGCGCCGTCTGCAGCACAGGAGTGAATCCCTCTTTACAAAGTAATGACTGCAATCAGCTTCTGCTCACCGTTTGTAGGTGTGGGTACTAACCGGTTCAGACCCGGAGGTCACCAACACCTGAAGAGCGTGACGGGAAATGACAAAACAGTACACAAAACCTAAAGAAAACACTACAACTATCCACCGCTCTGAAACCATCGAATTCTTCCCCAGATGTCATTTATGGCTCGTTTTTTTTTTTTTTTTTTTTAAACGACTCCATGTTTCTATTCTTCTAACAGCCTCGACGCCGCAGCCTCCTTCGGGTTAACGATACTAATTCAGGTAGCGCCGGCAGCGCCTCGCACCGCAGTTGCAGCGCAGCTTGCTCTCGTCGTCCTCGATCGGGAACTTGTAGTCGTAGGTGAGCTCTTCCCCCCGGTAGATCTTCCTCAGCGCGAAGATTACGATGTGCTTGCGGCCGTCCACGTTGATGACGCGGGAGTAGCAGTTGGGCTCGCAGGAGTGGTTGATGAAACGAGCAGCGTTGCCTTGAATTGTCGCGTCCACCACGTCGAAGTCGTCGATGCGGAACATGTAGCAGCCGATGCCCTGGTGGAAAATGACAAACACCAATTCGTTTGGCCACTACAAGTTATGACATTCACTTAATTTCAAGCTGCAGCTGAATATCTTCCTGCAGTTTTCCTGAATGCATTAGCCTACGATGGACTTGGCTCGAGTTCTGCTCATGGAATAGCGCTGAAGGTCTGACTCAACAGCCGTCAATTTGGAGAATGTACAAGTGAAGGTTGTTGTTGTTTGTTTGTAGTTATTATTATTATTTTATTTTTTTTTTAATGGGGGAAGATATTATTAAAAAAAAACTTCTTTCTGCACCTTTTCATTCAATGTATTTTTCTTTCAGGTTAATTTGTTTTATTTTGAATGAATAAATTAATAAAAAAATAAAATAAAAACACATGCAGTGCTTGTTGGGGGTGTTGTTTCACGTTGGCTCAAACTTTTATTGTACTTCATCTTCTGACTCTCATCGTATTCTATCGAGCGGAACAAGTTCGATGTGTTCCCACCGCTAGTTGGAACGACTCTCCGTCACTGAAACCTGCAGTTTATCAGATCTTAGAAAGCCGAACCACTTCCACACAAGCAAGTTGGTCTTTCCTCTCATCAGCGACATCATCTGCTTTCTCTTCTCTTGTGAAACCTTGTTCAGTCACATTCTGACGGTCATGGGAACTCATTGGGAAGCGAAAACTTAACGCACGTTGGAGCTTAGCCTAGCCTGCTACCGCTAACGCCTTCTGGACTCGAGCTCTGCGTAACATCTACGTCACTTCAACCCGAAAGAAAAAGAAAAGCGTCAGTGAAACGCTGTAATCCTATCGAACTGTAAAAAATATGATTAAAACTCGTATCATCATTATTGAATAAAAGTGTATCGCGAGATATATCGATATTGAATTATTGTCCAGCTCTACCTCAAGCTAACTTTTACTGTAGAGTTGAATCAGCTCATCTGCAGAGGAGCTCTTGTTGCTCTGTCATTCTTCTCGAGCTGCTGACAGAGCTGTCACTCTTTCCAGAGCGCATAACGAGGGGTTGTACCAGCAGCTGCAGCACGAGGAGATCAGCTGCCTACACTTGGCAGAAAATCTTGTAAGCATGTGTCTGTTTGCATCACAGCATGCGGTGAGATAATTCTGACATGCAGCTCAGCCTGGGAAGTTGACACGCTGTGAATCCTGTCTTATTGTTTTTTTTGCCTAAAAGAAAGTTCAACTAAAGAGAGAAACTAAACACTATTTTAATTGTGATGTGAAGTTGCAGTTTCAGCAAACTTCTCATAGTTAAAAACATTTTACTTGTGGAAAAGGTGCTATAAATTCACAGAACTAGACACAGTTTAGTGGTGCAATTCTTTTTAACTCACCTTGCTGTCGTAGTATTTCTCTCGTTTATCAGTTAGAACAGAACGAATGACCGTGCCGGCATATTCGATCACCATCTCTCCAGAATCGATGTTTCTTTTACAGAAAAGTCCTCGACCGTGAATTGGAGATCTACGAAGCAAAGAGAGAAATTCACGAGTTAATAAAGCAACTATGGATCAAGTTAGATCTTTTTCTTTGTTGTTGTACTTACCTGTAAACGCCCACTGCTTCTTTAGAGATCTTTTCCAGGTGTCTGAACCTCATCGCCATGGGGAGCTCGGTGCTAGTAGCTCGCCTGAAAAGAGGGAAATAAAAATGTTTTTCAACATGGAAAGAAATCTGCTACTTTCTTTTAGGCAGGTTCCAAATAAACTAGACAAGTGGTAATGATTTCAGTAACTAACCTAGAGGCTTTGAAGGGAAACTCATCATCATCTTCATCGAAGGGACCTATAAAATCAGGGAGAGCTCTGTGTTGTGACGCCAGGAAGTTGAACATATCAAACGTTGCTTTCCTGGATAAACATAACGAGGCGGGGAAACAACATAAGGATCTATTGAAGCATCTGTTAAAAGTATCCACGTGCTTTTAAAAGCAGAAATTGTGTCCGCACCGCGTGTAGACTTCTGTTCGTGCGCAGCCGCTCGGGTTGAGAGGCAGCTCCTCCTCGACGTCGTCACAGCGGTGGAAGCGGAAGCGGTGCTGTCTGCAGTGAGTGGCGCCTTCCAGCTGCTCCAGCAGGAAGATGACGGCATCGTGGACGACGCCGAGCATCCGCGGGCCGCTCATCACGCCCAGAGGAAGCTGCTTCAGGTGGAAGTCTGCTCGGGCTTCAAGCACGCCGTCAATCACAGCACGCCACGCAACTGAAGAAGAGATAACGGAGTATGGTGAGACACACACAGCTCTTTTTTTGCATTAGATACGTTTTTTAATTTGAACATTAGGCAAACAAGACAATTTATAAAGTAACAAAACACCTCTTACCCTCTATACTGTTAGCCTTAACGCTAAAGCCATCCTCGCTGGTGATTTCGAAACGCAGGTGAGGCTGATTCATACGCGTCTTCTTTCTGTTTTTCAGTGCCGAGACATCTTCTTCTGAGCTAAAACCTGGGGATAAAGGGCAAACGGCCCATTTTTCACATTTTCTTAATATATATTCAATATTTACATAGAAAGAAAAAATCATATAAAACCCCAAACAAACCTGTATAGGGGCCCCACTCAGACAGGTCTCCGTGGCGAGCGCTGAGCCAGGTGTCTGTTTTAACCTTGAGATGAGGGTTGGATTGTGGGAATGCAGGTGAACTCAGAGCCCGAGGATGCCTGGACAAAAGGCACAGGTGAGAGCATGAAAAACAACTTGTAATCAAATACGTTATGTCAACAGTCAATTACCACATTTTCCGCCGTACATGTCGTTCCGCCCTTTAAGTCGCATCAGTCCAAATATGTCTAACAAACTAGAAAAATCCATAAATATGTCGCTTCGTCGCATCTATTATGCGTCACCGCAAACATGTCGCGTTTGTTATGTGTCGTGTTTGTTACGCGTCACCACTGACAACCCGGAAATGTGGGTCAGTGTTGTGCCAAAAATCGATGGGTAGCCAAATGGCAGCTGCAGGAACGTGCGCGGGAGGACTTTAACAAGATTAACACTTAAAAACAATTATTTCTTTGCTCAAAATTATAGTAAATGTGTGTCTCAGTCTAACTTTTGCTTAATAAATGCACTTGGACGGTGAAATCAGCTGCATTTCAACGGGGCGGCACAGCGAAATTAAACTGATTCGGTTGGAAGATGACAGTGGCAGGCTACGGCAAGCCGATTGTGTCATTAATAGCCACTTTTACTTATTACATGATACAACAGCATGCCTTACTAGTCGACTGCCATCTAGTGGCTGAAAATGGCAGTGTTCAATATTTTCAGTCGAATGAATTGAAACGGTCATATCTCAGTCAAAAATTGGTTTATAAATATGGGAAAAAAATTCATAAATAAGTCGCTTCGGCGTTTAAGTCACAAGGCATGCAAAGTATGCAAAAAAAAAAAAAAAAACTTATAGGCTGAAAAATATGGTACATAAATTATTATCATCAAAGAGCAACAATTTGCTTCTTTTGAACTTGACAGCACAGCAACCAGTTTTTATATAAAGTTTGCAATAAAGCAAACTCACCTGCATGGCATAGGCGGTATAAGAGGAGCAGGAGGTGGTGAAGCTGGGCTCTTCACTGACTCAGGTTCAGACATGTTCTCATGTTTCAGGTCAAGGACTTCATTTATCGTAGGAGCTTTCATTCTAACACCACTTGTCCTGTAAAAAAAAAAAAAAGGACAATTTCTCATTTTAATATTGCAGAGAAAATATAGCCTGATTTGGTGGCTAAAAGGAAAGTAATTGATGTTATAAATTATTTAAATACCTGGTTTGCTGACCATCCCCGGGTTCATTTGACGGAATCTTCAAAATATCAATTTTAGATTTTTTCCTAGAAGGCTTTTCAGAGGCATAAGACACTCTTTTTACTCGTACTTGATGGCGTTTTGATTCCCCACTAAAAACACTGGGGGACTCTGAACGTTCCACTGACGATTGCTCTGAATTATCAGTGCATGGAACTTGGGATGGAGTTCGACGTCTGGTATTTGGCTGGTGAATGTTGCTTAGAATGATGGACGTTGGCCTTGGCGTATCACGGTGAGTTGCCATGGCTTTTTCGAGAATAGCTTGAGCTGCGCTTTGTTCAATGTTGGAAAAACTCAGTTGAGGAACAGTTTCCACATTAACAGGCGCTAGGGGAGGGCTGCTTTTCACAGGTAATACTCTGAAGATTATTTTCTTCTCTGCTGTCATGTGGTTGGCAGGAATGCTGTTCAGGTCAGAGGGACTGGGCTGAGGCTTTGTCAAGACACAAGGAACAGACGGATTCAAAGTGTTTCCGCTGTGGAGCATTTTAGCGATTTGGCTTATCTTGTTGTAAGCAGGCGTGGTTGCAGTAAGTGTCTGAAACGTGTTTGTTCTCGGGTCTTTGATGAGAATCTGCCCCTGACGGTTGACGAGCAGGACCTGACGGACAGGAGTCTGGGGCGTGGGCAAGCCTGCCGCCTCAGCCTGATTCTGAACCACCTTCGGCTGCATTGGCTTGGGACCGTCCAAGCGAATTGCAACGGCTCTGCCCCGCAGGGAACCAGGCTGAACAGGTAAAGCGTTTAAACCATTGATTATGATAGGGGAGGAGACTGGGCGTGGGACTGTGCAGAAAGTAGCAGAACCGCGGGAAGCAACATTTACAGTCTGTCTGGGTCGAGCGGCCAAGATATTGACTGTTGGCGGGAGATGAAGGTTCTGTTGTGGCAACATAAGCTTAAGGTTTGATGGAGGCTGTTTTTTCTTCACTGTAATGGTTTTCTTCATCACCGGTTGTTCGAAATCAGGATGAAAATCAGCATCACGCAAATCATCTTTGTATCCTAAAGACAAGTCTGATGATGACGTACTGTCGTCGTCTATGGCCTGAACTTTGCTGTGCACTGCGTTCACTGTGGGGCTCTCTGCAGCTGAAACGAAACGCCCCGTCTCCGAATCCAGAAACGCTTCATTGTGAGATGTTGGTGTGACTGAGATCATCTGGACCTCCTCTTCTTGTAACGACAGGTCATTGCTGACGCAACTTGAATCCATAAAAACGGGAGAGGATAAACTTTCTTCTGACTCAGTAGTTTGGTGCTCAGCGTTTAGTTTTGGCAAAGTGTAGATCCGCTCCAGCCTCGTTAGATTAACTGTGAGACGTTTTGTAGGTGTGTCGTGAACAGTGTGGATTTTGGTTTCTCCTTTGAGCACCTCGCTTTCGTCGCTCTCTGACCCGCTGTCAGCCCCATCCAACTGCGATATTGAAGGTGAAGGAGGAGGCTGACTGGAGGCGTCTGAACTACCTGCTGCATTACTCACAACCGTACGTGTAAATTTGACATAATGACTCAAGTCTTCATCATCAGAGTCTTTGTCCCGATCGTCTTTCTGTGCTCCACCTTCCAGCTCTCTAGTGTTGGTAGGAGTCACATTCTCAGCAAGGAGACCCTCCTCAAACTCAAGTTTAGTGTTCAGCATAGAGGCCAATGCTACATCTGCGTCAAAAACCGTGTAAGGCAGCTCCTGAGACATCAGGTGGGCTACTTCCTCCTCCAGGTTACCAGGAGCAAGAGAGATCCCGTTTGTTGTGGCCACAGCTGCATCTTCTGCCTCAGACGACACCAATAAGTCTTGGGGAACCTCTGTGGACACCAGGGTTGTGATTTTAAAGTTTTTTGTTCCTCGGGGGGAGTGAGAGATCGCTCCTTGTCGAGGCGAAAGTCCCGGAGAAACGCTGGCGTTGGATTTAGAAGGGGAGTTCCAAACCGGAGACGTTGAGTTTTGCCGTGAGAGCGGAGGAGAGGCGGCTCCTGCGTTTGAAGATCTTGGATGAGAGCTGAACAAAGCGGATCTGGAGCTTACAGCGCGAAGACTCGTCGGTACAGGCGGGCTGCTTTCTGTCGGCGAGGAGCTGCAGCGTCGTCTTGCTGAGAGCCTGCGAGGGCGACGAGGGTCATCAAGGTCCCTCAGTGTCAGGATGTGATGAGATTTATGATGAGCACACCCTGACATTGACGAAAGTAAAATTTCAGGATTCACACATAAAACAAACAAAAAAGACATTGCTCATTTTCCTAAACGTGGGGCTCACCTGGAGATGGAAGAGGACGTGAAGATCCTCCTGCAGGTCTCCTGGTCTGAGAGTAACCAGGACTTTTGGAACCAGGTGTGTTGTGTATTTTGGAGTTGGGTGATGGGGTTGCAGACTTGACTGGGCTGGAAGAGGAGCTTAAACAATCTGGGGACACCATATCTGCCAAACAATGTGCATACATATGTTAGTATCTCCAATCAAAATGCTACAAACCATTGAATAATTTAGCCACCTGGGAGATCCGGGTCACCTCTGAGGTGGTTGGGGCTGTGGATTATGGTGTGGTTCTCTTCTTTGTCCCACCTCAGATCTTGTTCTTCACCAGGGAGAGGCGAGCTCACTTCTGTCACCTTACAGGTGTACTTACAGTGTCTCCGGGGGTCCACAGTACTCCAGTATAACCGAGAACATCTACGGAGCAGATAGAAAAAACATGTTTTGTAAAAAAAATAATAATAACAATTACAGCAAATTTTGAAGCAAGTTGAGAACCAGTAAGGAAAAGCACAAAAAGCACATACAGTCACTTATAGATTATTTTTACTTACATATGCAAATAAAATAAAATTTAACATGAAAAATGAAATGCAATGTTGCAAAGAAAATTAAAAACTTGCAAGTAATCCAGCTTAAAATGTTAAAACTTGCTGAGGTTCTGACATTGAGCACTTACTGATAACCAACGGGATACAGCATCCTCCCGACCGTAGACAACTCTGACAACACGCCGAGTTTCTGAATCTGCAGAGAACCTGAAAAAGTTGGGAAGCAAAACCCAAAAGTTCAGCACACGACCATCAACAGCAGTAACGTGTAAGAAAACATGCGAAGCTTAAACTTAACAGCACACATGCGTTCTCACCAATTGTCATGTTTATGCTTTCTGGCTCAATGCCGGTGAGAAACTTTTTTCTGAGATTGATCCCTTCAAAATCCACATACACCCGGCGAGGCACTTCAAACCCTTTCCCTGACACCATCTGAAAAATGTGATGAACAATAATCAAAATGAAATACAAAAAAGGGTGTGAGATGCAATTTGATCAACTCTGGAGTGGTAGTTTATCTCTTATTGGAGACTTTAAAAAAAAAAAATCTATGCGATCCATATCCATACCTTTGTGCTGAGGAGATCCTTGTGTGCGTAGCAGTACACTTTTCTGTCCTGCTGGAACACACACCTATTGGCTCGAGCGCACATGAAGTGAAAATTACTCTGGCAGCTGGCAAGGTAGCAGCCCACAGTGGCTCCTGATTGCCCGCAACGATCACAACGCTAAAAAAAAGAGAGAAGATATTAGAATTGCATTTAAATCTCATTCATGCAACAGTAACAAAGGATCACACCTTACCAAGTGGCGCCCCCTTGAGACAGCACTGTGCACCTGCAATAGAGCGCCATCCTTCTCATAAACCTCTGCAGACCACAGGCAACAGTTGATGTGAGCCCACTCGTTTTGTCCCAGGTACAACAGCCGCCCTGCCTCCTATCAAAACAACAAAAACTGTCACATGGCTAAAACAATTAAAAAAAAATTAAAAGAAACAGAGGCCTTTTTTATTCTGACATGTAAAGAAAGCGACAAAGTTCCTATAAAAACTCACACTGGAAGCTGCATCTCCATTTTGCTGGCACAGGACACACTGCCTCAAATCTTCAGTCTTAGTGGATTCTGCAAGAAAAACAACCTTACTGTATTTTTTCCAAATTGAACAGATGTTATTCCACTGCAAAAGTGTATCCGCTACTGGCTAATCCAGAGGTTTTGAGTAGAAAAGGCAGACTGAGATAGTTTTCATACCTTGTGAATAGACGGGGGTGGTGAGCGGAGCACCAGATTCCTGTGTGAGGACTGAAGACGCCTTACAGTCAGGCTGAGTCTGCAGGCCCCTGGAGTCTCTGGGCTGGTATGTCCTCTCCATCCACTGTGCGTAACTGTGCTCTTTAGAAGGAGGCAGGACTGCATCTGGGAGCATGCCACTGAAGAGCAGAGGACATTTAAGACAGCTATTTTGCTAAAATGGCCATCAAAAAGGAACATGTTTTGATTGTGTGTACTCACTTTGGAAACTCTTCAGAAAAGGAGTTCCACTTTTTGAGATGGCACGTAGGAAACCAACTAAAAACCAGCTTCATCACCTGCAACGAGTGCAGAACTCAAGTTAGATCAAATGCAAATGGTTTTAAGAAGAAGCACCATGTTTTAACAAAAAGGAAGGTTTCTCTTGGAGATCAACAAAAATTGTGGGCTTACTTGGACATAGTGTGATCTGGACTGTACGGTCGGTCTCTGATCTTCAGGGAGAAGTTCCTCTTCCTTCAACCATTTTCTCATCACAGCAGCAACATCCAAATGAAAGGCTTTCTGAGTTAGCAACAAGACAAAAACATTGCTTTAGTCAGGAGTCAAAGTAGATTTCATGACAACTTTCATTAGGTATTCCAATCTAAATGTTACAAGTTTTAAACTGAGAAAATCTGAGCTTTCTCTTTGAATGTCAGCTTTTGCATTCATAAGAATGAAAAAACGTGTATCCACTCACTACTGAGGCGTAGCCACCGCCTTTAAATTTCTTTTCCACAGCTTTCAGATCACAGACATGCTGCTGTTCCTGAACAGCTGGAGTTGTGTTCACTTCCTGACACTGAAACGGAAATGACATGTCGGACATTCATTTACAAAAAAGGGACAGAAATTTAAAAAGAACAAAACCACATTTTTGAATTGATAGGATTACCGATGCTCTCTGGACATCACATCTCACCTCTTTACAGAGCAGGAGGTGCTGAGTGGTGCTGGACGAGAGGAGGTCAGCGAGCACCTCCTCCAGCCCGGCCATCAGTTTACTCTGCAGTTCTTCCTTCAAGCTGCTTTGTTCAGTGTGGTGCTGTCTGCATGGGGTGCACGTAAAATCCACGCTGCCTGGCTGATTTAGCAGCCCAAAAAGCTCTTCTATAAAAAAAAAAAAAAAAAAACACGTTTACCTACTATACCATAAAACAAGTAGCCTGTTTTCATTAAATGTTATGAATCTTCAGACATTTGAGAGCAAATATGAAAGAAAAAATAGTATAAAGTGATATAAGTCAAGTAATTTGCTAACCATCAATTATTGTCTAATAAAAATATTTACTATAGTGTTACTAAATCGTTGTGAATTTTAAACATCACATCATTAAGAACATAAACCAAACAATAAAATAAAAGTAAATCTCATAAAATGCTTGCATTCATTAATACCGACCAGTGGTTATTGTATAATAAAATTAATACCCGGCATATTTTGTGCATGTAATTCAGTCTGTGCATGATCCTTATTAAACTTTATGTAAAGTAGTAAAGAAGCAGGTAAAATTAGCTTCATCTCAGGATTTACCATAAAACAATAGTATGTCTTTATTCCAATAATTGTATAATTTAAAAATACTAAATTCAGCAATCAGACAGCAGAAACTTTAATATTTCTCTAACGAGGGTTACTCACCTGAAAGTTCTTCACATCCATAATGAATCCAGTGGTTGCACTTTGAGCACTGAATCGTCTCTGGGGGTTGGCTGTGCTCTTCGTAACACTTGTGGCAGACGGTGCAGAAATGACCTGACATAAAGTAAACAACGTCAATCATGCTTGGTGCCAAACATTCAGAAAGTAAACAGCACTTCTTTAACCAGCCTGTGAGTAAACCTCAAGCAGTTCCTGGAATGTTGTTGTGAAGCTCTTACCTTTCTTGTGGAGAATAGCGCAGTCGGGACAAAGGTCTTGTTCGTGGTTCCAGGTCATCCCCCAAGTTTTTCCAGGAGTCACGCCACAGCTCTTACAGCGAATGCACGTCATGCACACCTGCACAAACCCGTAAACAAAATAAATACCCAACATGTACACACCAGATTCCAAAAAAGTTGGGACACTAAACAAATTGTACATAAAAACTGAATGCAATGATGTGGAGATGGCAAATGTCAATATATTATTTGTAATAGAACATAGATGACAGATCAAAAGTTTAATCTGAGTAAATGTAACATTTTAAAGGAAAAATATGTT
>JARVGS010000736.1:21257286-21272056 GCA_031762315.1 Hypsolebias antenori
CAACACACACACAATCTCTCCAGAGGGAACTACTGTAACTACTGTATATGAACTGAGTGATTTTATCTGAACTCTGCAGTTCCTCTGCATGCTGGCTGCTCACCGCCTTTGAGTCCACCCCCCCCCCCACCCCCCGCCCAGCCCCACTTATGCGTAATGTCGGCATCATTATGTGCTTGTGTGCAAGATTTTGTTTTCATTACCATATTTTTGACCTTCATACAGAGGTCAAAAAGGTGTTAGGATTTTTTTGTGTGTCTCCAAACCCTATGTGTCATTTTTCACCACTTTTATTGTCAGTCCAAACAGATTTCACTTGTAAACGAGTCTTCGAGGCTCAATGTGATTTTTTTGTTTAAATAAAGGTTGAATAATAAAAAAAAAACTCCATTTGTCCTAAATGGTGATTCCTTTCTCACTTCAGAAAAATAAACTTTTCCTCTAAATGCAGCTCAGTTCAATCTTTGATGCAGCAACCAGCAAAACTAAAAACTTTCCTCCTTTTGAAACAAAATGTCTGAGTACAGACATTTAAAAGTCCTCTCCATTTGTCGTTCTGAAAATGAAAATAAACTTAAAAAATCAGTGCACTGATTACATTTATAAAGAACAAAACTATGCTTTGGGAATGTTACTTGCAAAAACAGAGATATAATAAATATAGTTTGTAATATTAAAGCAAATCTAAAATACGCTGACAGGCTTATAAAGGTCCCAGTGATCTGGATCAACACTTTCCTTTGGCAAGAAATACCTAAAATTCAAGTGACACGTTATCAGAAACATATCAGCGATCGTAACAAGTCTTTCAGAAAATGATAATAGTGTCTTTGCAGAGTTGCTGCTTCATCTTCTGGACCTCTCTTCAGGTTGTGCTGATTTCTTTCCCACAAAACTCTCTGCAACACATAAATTCAGACCTTGTTACTCCGTCGTGTGTGCACCGCCTTCTGAAAACGTTTGGTTTGATGTGACTCACAAAGCTTTCTTGTTGTCCTTCAAGTAAGCACATATTGGCCTGTATCCCACCAGATTTGCTTTCAGAGTGTCAATCTCCTTTGTCCAGGCTTCAGACTCTGCAGTTAGTGTATCTTGGTGACAATAAAAAAAATTAAATATTTTATTTGTGCACTTCGACACATGATGGCAGCAGAGCAGAAACTATTTGTACCTGTTGTCTTCTTTTGTTCCTCCTCTGTGGACTCCACCTCCTTGGTTTGTGATTTCTATACAACAGGGGACATATGTTAGTCATCTTTAGGTTAATTAGCCAAATTAACTGGAAAAAATGTGCATGCACAAAGATTTGGTATTAAATTAATAGATTTCTAACACAGAATAATGACATTCATAAGATGAGCGCAAAAAACAAATAGATTCAGTAGTAATAGTTGGCTTTTATGTCAATTCTCAAGTACCAAACTTGTAATAATATTTGAAAAATACTGTATTTTCTGGCATATAAGTCACAGGTTTTTTTTTTTTTTTGCAAAGATTTGTCAGTCATGCAACGTATACGCCGAAACGACTTATACACATTTTTTTCTATATTCATAACACCATTTTTGACTGATGCTTTAAATTTTTAAGAACTGCAACAGCAAGTCCTCCCATGCACATTTCACTCAGCTGGTCCAGACGGAAGAACAATGGAGAGCTAGCGGCTCAGGCCGCATTGGATGGATGGATGGCACCGCCCAGGTGAAATTAAGCGGTTTTGACCATTAAAGTGCATTTATTAAGGTAAAGTTAATCTGAGACACACCTTTGCTATCATGTCGAGCAAACAAATAATTATTTTTAAGTGTTAATCTTGCTAAATTTCTAAGAACTGCAACAGCGAGTCCTCCCATGCGCTCGCTTCACTCAGCTGGTGCAGGCAGAAGAACGGCTCCGGCCACGATGGATGGACGGTGCCGTGCCCCTCAGGCTAAATGAAGCTGTTTTGACCATTAAATAAATGCATAATAAATGCAACCCCTCAGCAGTGACATATAATGAATGAGGCTTATTCGCCAAAGTGACTTATATATGTTTTTTTCCTCTACATGGTGCTTTTATTGACGGATGCGACTAATACTCTGGAGTGATTTATACACCAGAAACTACGGTACCCTTCAATAAAAGTACATGACACATTCTGCAGCAACTTATTTTTGTTAATTTGAAATAGAAAATAAATCCGTCATGTGGATGCATCACACTCAGAAAACTTAGAAATGAGGATTTTAGATTGCGTGGCAATAATCAAATCCCTTTTACTTGGAACATGTCTTTGTCGGTTGTTTAAATCCCTGGTGTTTTATGCATGTGTTGAGGTTTTAGATCCCTTGCAAAGGCTTAAAACATTTTAAAAATCTTTGACAGAAGCCAAGTACATTCTCTGAAATGGCTTTGAATTTAACCTGAATGGGCTGCCTGCAGCCAATACGTAAAAACTTTTAAGCAAACATAAGTCTTGAGGAACGAGAACTTCTTTTGTTGACAAGTGTGCATGTTAGGTTAAATGGTAACTTTTAACTGTCTGTAGGTGTGGGTCAGGGTGTGAATGGTTGTTCATCTGGTTTGCCTCACAGACCAGAAAGGAAAAGCGGATAAAGAAAATGAAGTTTTAATGTCAATGTCAGCACATAAAAACAACAAAAGCTGACCAAAGTGCTTTACAATTAAGTCAAATCAAAATTAAAAGAACAAGAAAATACATTTTGTGCTGCCGTGGAAGCACAAGAACGTTAATTAAAAAAAAAAATACAGCACACAACAAGAAAAATCAGGTATAACTGGTTCTCAAACTCTGCATGGATCAAACGCCAAGGTAAAAATATGTCTTGAGCAAAGATTTAAAAGTCTGTACAGTCTCAGTGATCTTTAAATGATCAGGTCAACTGTTCTACTATTTTAGAGAATCAACCGGGCAGAAGCCTGATCACCTCTGGACTTCAGTTTGGATCTGGGGACATCTAAGAAAAACTGTTTGGTTGACTGGAGTGCTCTTATTGGAGTGTAGATGTGAAGATCACATCAATATGATGGGGCCACACATTTTAAGACTTTAAAAACAATCAATAAAATCTTAAAATCAACCCTGAAGTAGACAAGAAGCCAGTGGAGAGAGAGTATGTGTTTGTGCTTTCTTGTTGCTATAGTCTCTCTTGTAAACAAGTCCCCAATGCTCAGTGGTATTAACCTGTATAAATAAAGATTGAATAAAAAAAAAAAAAGACAAGCTGCTGTGTTCTGGATGGTTTGTAAGCAATGTAAAGGTGATTTATCTAAACCAACATACAGTGTCCAAACAAGAAGTTATAAAAGTGTGAATCACCTTTTCAACGTCTCTCAAAGAAAGATAAGACTTCACCTTGTCAATGAGTCTTGGAAGAAACTGGATTTCAAAACTGCATTTATCCGTTTGTCTAATTTAAAAGTGCTGTCAAAAATTACTCCCAGATTCCTGACATCGGAGTGGCTGTATGAAGCCAAGGGGCCAAGAGTGTCAAGGGCATTGCATTTACCAAAACTAATGACTTCAGTTTTATTTTCATTTATGGTATATTAAAAAAAAATAGTTTCAACCAGACTAATGTCGTTTAGACAGTGGTTCCAGTGTGGAGTGACCTTGTCTGACTTAATAGGCAGATACAACTGAATGTCATCAGCAAAGCAGTGAAAAGAGATATTATATTTTCTAAAGATGAACCCCAAAGGCAACATATAAAGTTGAAAAGCAGTGGGCTTAAAACAGACCCTTGCGGGACCCCACATCCTAGAGGAGCCGCAGAAGAACATTCCCCTAAATGAAGAGAAAAACTCCTGTCAGTCAGGTTGGATCAAAATCAGTTTTAAAATACAAATGTACTTCATGTCAAAGTAAGCACATCTATACAAACAGAAGTTGTCAGAAATTCGGGTAACATCTGAGGAAAAATATATTTAATTATCGTAACAAAATAAACGAGGACAAGTAACTTTATGGCAAAAGGGTAATCGATTGGTGGATCATGGCAGTGATGTTCAGATATACAGTAAAAAAAAAAAATATATATATATATTTACTGTGATTAAACCAATAAAATGGGATGAGGGACAATGGGAGCTAACTGTTATAACATCATAATAATAATACAATTATGTTAATGCAGTCTTTGAGGGGTCCATTGGTGAAGGTTGTCCTTGGCATGTGGGGCTTCTAAAGACAAATCGTGTCTGGGGCTTGATGCAGGTTGGTGTTTGCACCTGCTTGACAGGAAAGATTCAGACCATCTCTGGTCTTCTGTCCTTGGCAATACCTTTGACTAATGTCCAAAATGTCCCCTAGGCAAGATGAATGTTCATAGCTGCCTCAGGTCCTTGGTTAGATGAAAGCCCTCCTGTGTCTCAGTGCTCAAAGTTCAACTCAACAAACCTGCCATGACTGTTGGAGCCAAGGTGACAGTCAAGATTATTCAGTGAGCCTCACTTTTAGGTTGTGAGAAGATTCATTGTCCAACTTTCCCTTTTGGTAAGATCCAAAACGTGTGCTCGGGAGATATTAACACTGGTGTAGAAGAAAGAGAAATACCGAAACTTGTCCAGTGTATGGAGACCGTTTTTTCTAAAAACATACATCCAAACATGCACGAACCTAATGAAAAATAAAAATTCAAAGCAAATTTTATGAAATCCTTCAAGCAATTTCTCTCATTCATAGTTAATGTGGAACTTACACACAAAACGTTCACAAGTGGTGATCGTTTTGTCACGTTCTGATGGTTAGATGTCGAACCCAAGTGCAGGCAGACCACGGAGACTCGGGGATTTACAATATCGCTCCACTTTAAACTGCAGAAGGGAGGGTGTCTGCTCAAAAATCCACCTGATGGGGAACTTTGGAAGGCGGATAAAAAAGGTTCCTCAAAGGACAGTGGTTGGACAGTCTCTGTCTTTTAGCTGCTTCATTTAACGGTCTGCTCATCCTCTGGCACACCAACCGTCTGGATATCCTTCCTCACTGCATCCTCAAACCTTCTTGGTGGTCTTCTTTTTTCCCTCCATGTTTGGCATGCTTTGTCCGTTAAATTCACTTACCATCCTCGGCACACGTCAAAACGAGCTCAGCTTTGTCTCCTAAACCGTTCATCCCACAAAAATCTGAACACCTCCAGCTCTGAGCTGTTAAGAATTTTGAGCTCTGAGGTCTGTCCACCTGTCTATCACAAGTTTGCCATCCTTGCACAAGCATCCTGCACTAACCCCCTACCTGCCACACCGGACCTAAACCACCATTTGTTTATCAGCACCCTAGATGCACAATGATAGGCGCAAACCTTTCTGGCTAACACTCAACACTCAAATGTACACAATATTTCAGCATTACTTTAAGGAGCTGTTCACTTACACAAGAGAGTTTCCCAGTATTTTTCCATTAAATAAGCAATAAAATATATGACCGCATTATTAAATTTATCAGGTTACATTACATTGAAAGGTTCACAGCCAGTGGTCTAATTCCTTGTGAACTATTAGACATTTAAAGACACAAAACAGCTGTCAAAATATGCAATTATTCAACTTTTTTTTAATTAGAATTTTGTATTATTTGAGTAGGAGTATGCTATTTTTAACAACTGCACAGTATTTACAGTGTTATGCTGTTAATTTACACTTACTGTATACAATCTCTTATTTATACTTTCCGTTTTTATATTTTTTACATTTCTGTGAATCAGCAGGCTTTCATTTGCTTTTCTCTTTGCTGCTGGTACACCTGAACTTCCCCACTTAAGAACATTAAAGATTATTTCTTCTTCTTTGTGTTCGTCTTGTTTTTGAATTGAAAAAATAACCAGTAAATATGCATCAATCGCTACCACAAGTCAACAGCATAAATTGTAACAAATGAGTGAAATGAGCAGGATCATGTTGTTGCCAACAGTTGCAAGTTGTTTGTTTTGGTCCCTGTCCTATTTTGCTCATGTGGTTTACGTCATTGTTCCATGCATCTCCTCGGCCTCAGCGTGTATTTATGATACCTTTTCCTTTTCCATCTGTTACCGTCCATGTTCTCAGCCTTGTTTGCAACTTGCCTGCTTCTGTCTCTCGTTTTGTCTCGTCAATTCATGTTTAGATTGATGTTACCAGATTATTTCATGTTCAGTTATTTGTCATCTTCGCTCTTCTTTTTAGCATCACCAGAAGATACTCATATTTGTCTCATAATTTGTACCATGAACAGAGATTTTACATTTCTTTACACTATATATTATGTTGCCACAGAAAGAGGATCTAAAACTAAAGATAAAAAAGGTGCAAACTTGTTTACCAGTTGTTCTTGACAGGTGCCACTCTCCTTTGTCTTGCTCTCCAGCTGTGGGGTGAGGCTGGCCAGTGTAGCCTCCAAATCCTTTATTGCTTTTTCGCCTTTAACCAGCAGATCCTCCAGCGACTTCTTAAATGTGGCTTCATACTGAAATTTGACATTAATTATCTTTGAGGATTGTTGCAGATCTGCATTCCTCTTGTTTATCATTTCCAACTCTTGATACTGGCCCAGAATGACCATCACCAGCCCCGCAGACAACAGGACGGGGAAAATGGACAGGATCCAGGCGGTTTTCATGGCGCTGTAAAGAAACAAAACAGATAGATGTAAACTCGGAGGCAGAAACAAGGGCGGCAGATTTGTAGTTTTTTTCACCTGCTGTAAAAAAGAAACATTTATTCTAAAATCCACTCCTTCTAATTATATATGAATGTAATTTACTATTTTGTCGTCCACTTTAGTTCAAGCTCCCGTCCTCTCTCTACATATCCTCGCTAATGACGGCACAAAACATTTCATCTCGTGTTAAACTCGCTTCCTCTTCCTTTTACGAGGGCCCGGTTAAGGTTTCGCCCACTGTAAGTTGAGTCATTAAACCTGATTTGCAGCTTTTGAGCAGCGTTAAAAAGGATTCAGAATGCAGAACTTTGCTCAGGAGATTTGATTTTATTCTTTTTATTTCATGTTTTTTTTGTGTGTGGTGGTGCTTCAGATCCTAAAGAGGTGATTATTTTGGTTAAACGATGAGCAGGACCACCACAGCAAAATGACATTAGCAACAACGAAAAGGTAGTAGCTACTGAGCTATAGTTTGGTGTGGTAGTAGCTGTTAGTTGCGTTCATCTGAAAAACAAGATTTGAAGTACTGCAGACAGCTTTTCCATTGACTTTATCTGCAAATAAAATCATTATTTTTGCCTGCAGTGTCAAAAAAATTGCATCAGACATTTATCTATCAGTTACATTTCTTAGAATTAAATTATAATTTTGCTGATTTTTTTTAATCCTCAAGTGTTTTGCTTGTGTGAGTCAGCAGTGATTTGCTCAGTACTGTGTTGAAAATAGCAAATAAAAAGTAGATTTTGAGAAACAACAGAGCTTTTTTTTGTTTCTGTATTTTATCTTTTAGTGCAAAATGAGCACAAAGTTTTTGCTTTACTGCAAACAGCTCTTGTTTTCAGTGTCAGCAGCGCCGACCCGCACACAGACAGCTCTCACAGACAGAAAAACAAGAACTAAATGTTGGAGAAGCCACATGAAATTTGTCATGTTTGAAAACCAAACAATGCAGTTATGTGTTTCCGTACAGTTTGTTTCAAATATTTGAATATAGCAGTATAGTTTATTTTGTATTTACAGTTTAAATGTCTTGAGTTTCTCCTAAGAGAGAATGAAAATTAATTTAAAAAAAAGGAAAAAATTAATTAATTAATTAAAAAAAAAAAACAGACTGACTTACCTAAAAGTTTCAGGCTACAACTTGTTTCTTTCTTTGAAAGATGCTGACCCCTGCTTTTTATTCACACTTTTCTTTCCTGCTCAGAAGTTTTTTCCATCAGTATGTTCACATTTCCCTCCGAGCCTGTCAGTCTCTGGTCTGACCGGTGTTTCTGGTTCTACAAGGACCAGATGATGAAACATGACCGTCTGTCTGCTCAATCTGGAAAGGGACGCCCTCACAGGAGCAACTATTTCCAGTTTTGCAAACTCTTTAATCTGTAACCTTTACAGTTTAAAAACACAGGTTGTTCCTTGTGAAAAGCAAATCAATGTGGCAAACATTATTTTTTTTTTATCTATTTATGTCATTTCTTTTGGAAAGACAAACAAAAATCATTGTGTTAAATTCAAGGCCCAGGGGCCAAACGTGGCCCTCGATGACATCTTATCTGCCCCACAAGATGATAGGTAAAATACTTTTATCACTTGAATTATTTCAGTAATATTTGATTATGATGTCAAAATTGCAGCAGAGAACGTCAAATGAGACCAATGAAAGTCTTGTTGAGGAACATGGAACCAAGAAAAGATGTTGAACTTGAGTTAATGTCAATTCTGAAACTGGCCCTTAGTTGAAGAAAGGTTTTCATTTTGGCCCCCTTTTGTGAGTTTGACACTCCAAAACTATGAATTGCTAGAGCTAAAAACATATCAAAACTAATACTTAACAAATATAAAATTGAGAAATTACTTCTGTTTTTTTTTTTCCAAATTGGGCTAAATGACAAATAGGTAAATGAAGCTAAAAGCAACAAAACATCGGCATGAAAACTAAAAGGAGTAAAATTCTTGGTAAAAGAGTAAGGAAGCAAAATGATAGCTGAAGCCAAAAGTAGCTAAACTTTAGCTAGTAACTAAGAGGAACAAAATGCTATTGATAATTAATAGCAGCGAAAATCTAGTGATGGTAAAAGTAGCTAAATGATAGCTTAAAGTTAAAAGTTAACTAGAAGGTTAAAGCAGCAAAGGCTAGCTAAAAGCTAAAGGTAGCTAAATAAAAGCTAGGGGTTAAAAGTTAAAGTACAAATGTAGCTAAGCAAAGAACAGTCGTCCATCTTTTATCTTTACCTGCTTCTTCCTTTTTGGGTCGTGGGGTCACTGGTGCTCATGTCCAGCTATCACTGTGTGGGAGGCGGGGGACACCCTGGACAGGTCTCCAGTCCATCACAGGGACACATAATAAGTCATTCTCTCACTCACACTTGGGGACAATTTAGAGTTGCAGTCTGTCTAACATGCATGTTTTTGGTTTGTGGGAGGAAACCAGAGTACCTGGAGAAAACCCATGCAGGCACAGAGAGAACGTGCAAA
The DNA here is from genome assembly GCA_031762315.1 of Hypsolebias antenori. Lineage (NCBI taxonomy): Eukaryota > Metazoa > Chordata > Actinopteri > Cyprinodontiformes > Rivulidae > Hypsolebias > Hypsolebias antenori. Next base: position 21,266,396 of record JARVGS010000736.1, read on the forward strand.
CTCCAGAAAGGCCCCTGGACCGGGATTTGAACCAGAGCAACCTGTTTGCTGAGAGGCAGCAACTCTACCAACTGTGCCACCATGCTGCCCTCAAAAGGCTGCCTAAATTCTTAAAGAAGCAAAATAAGAGTTAGATGCTAAAAGTAGCTAAAAGCTAACTAAATGCTAAAGTAACAAAAGGCTTGCTAAAAGCAACAAAACATTAGCTAAATGCTTAATGTAACAGAATGATACAAAAAGTATCATAAAAAGAACAAAGATGATATGCTGAAACACATTTCAAATACTTGTAGATCATAAAGTAAAATACTTTAAAAAGTATTAAACTGAATGCTATAGTGCACTAATACCAACTGAGCTGAGTGTTTTGATTAGCTTAAACCCTAATAATGTCAAAATGCAATACATGTATTTCATCTTGTTATACCATGACTTCTTGTACAGCTATTAGTTAGCCTTCAGATCATGTGCCAGGAATTACTCTCTGCTACCACTCCAGATTTCCTTCTGTTCCTTTAAAATAAAAGGAAACATTAAAGCATAGCTTGCTCTTTGGCTGATGTTAAGTTTTATATATTCTTTTTTAGCTGAAGTTTTAATTTTCTTTACATGCTTCTAACAAACTGTATATTCAGTAAAAATCCTTTAAATCTGTCCCAGATGAGCAACAATAAATTGTTTGACTACCATAGAAACGGACTCCATCAGAAAATAAAAGTTTGCTGCGTCCATATAATAACACCTTAGGAGTGTTTCTGGACTTCAAAGCTTCTCTTTGTGGCTGATGCTCAAAACATTTCATTGCTGAGGATAACTGAGGACACCTAGAGACTTTTACAAAGAACAGCAGTGAAAAAAAGAAAATCCACTCAAACTTTACTTTTTAGACTTGACTCATGTTGGCCATGAGTCAGTATTGCCCTTTTTTAATCTAATGCGCTGTAACTGCTTATTAATGGTTCATTGAGTGTTTATTGCATATTTTAAAACTGCATTAACTATTTATTAGTAACTTATAATGGTATGCTTATTATAAAGTGGTACAGAAAACGTTCTGATTTTTCTGTTCCACTATTTTAGATGTACTTTTTTGAAGACTGGTGAACATCTGCACATTTTTACTTCTGAGGGATTCAGCTCTTTAGTAGGCTCAGTCCTCTTTCTGAGCTGTTACCATTTGATTTAATTTGTTGCAAAATGCTCCTGTTTCTCATTCAAACCCCTTATTTTTTTTTTGCAACCTTTCTTTGTCCCAGTTCCAACTTCTTTGAGATGTGCTGTTGCCATTAAATACCAAATGACCTTACAAGGGTGCTATTTATGTTGAATAGAACATAGGTTTTTTGAGAAATCGTACCATCCTGTTTTTGTTATACTGTATTTTACACAACATCCCAATAGGTTCAAAACTGGGGTTGTATAAAATTTTGATTTTAAAGTTTGTAGCTCAGTGCATACCATGTAAATACTGTACTTTTCGACGTACACGTCTCACCGCTGTGTCGCATCAGTCTAAATATGTTTAATAAAGTAGAAAAAACATAAATAAGTAACTTTACTGCATAAGTCGCATTTATTAAGCATCGTCGGTGATGCGTCACCGCTGACCACCCGGAAATGTGGGCCTGTGTTGTGCCAAAAATCAATTGGCTGCCAAATGGTGGCCGTGGGATCATGCACAGGAGGAATTTAACAAGAATTTAACAAGATTAACACTTAAAAACACTTATTTGTTTGCTCAGAATTACAGCAAAGGTGTGTCTTGGTTTAACGTTTCCTTAAAATGCACTTTGACGGTCAAATCAGCTGCATTTCAAAGGCTTATTCACAGCTTTGGGAGCACTCAGAGGGAGGACTCGCTGTGAATTCCTTCGAACTTTTCATTAATAAATGCACTTTAATGGTCAAATCAGCTGCATTTCGCATGGGCAGTGCAGCAAAATGCAAGTGATTTAACGTTTGCTCCAGGAGTTCCATAGAGAGACAAAGTGGCTGTCTATGGCAAGCCAAGTGTCTCATTAATAGCCACTTTTACCTATTAATGATACATTTGGCTTGCCATACAGCGGCTGGAAATGGTAGTGTTCAATATTATCTATGTCAGGAAGAGTAAAATAGTCAGATCTCAGCCAAAAATTGAATTATAAATATGGAGGAAAAAAATGTATTCTGGTGGCTTTGGTGTATAAGTCACATGACTTGCAAATGTATGCAAAAAAGTGTGAATTATACAGGGAAAAATGTGGTACTTGTCTTGTGGCTGAATATTAGGGAGTGCAAAAACATTTTTGCCGATTCTCAATGAGTGCACTCAGCTGCGCATCCCCCTCACTGTCTGTGGATAACTTGAAACCACTTTTTTTTTTTTTGAGAGTAAACATTTCTCAGATAACAGAAAACGCTCTCACACAGTTTCTGCAGACGTGAAAAAATGAGTTTGCTGCAAGTTTTTTTGTTGTGTTGTTGATGCTTCAGGAGCTTCGGGAAACACGTCAGTCTGAGTCACATATTCTTCATGCCTTCGCCCACTCAGCAAAGATAAGAAATTATTGTTTTCTCCTCAATTAATAAAAAAAATGTCAGTTGAGCAAGGTCTTTTTTTTATTTGATGGAAAAAAGTTCAAGTTGATTCTTTTTATATATATATATATATATATATATATATATATATATATTATGACACATCCTTGAAACTCCCATTGGACTCAGGGTGCTATGATGATGAAAATCCTTAAGAAGAATGCAGCTAAGAGGTGTTCAGTGTCGGTCGTTCCAGTTTAACAACAAAAAAAAGAAACTATGTTTCTAAAAACCTTTAGGTGGACGGCTCAGAAACTGAGCTTCTTGAGTTTTAGCATTTACCATAAAATGCCCAGTTCAACAAATACCTTTAACAGCTGCATTTATATCTCCTTGAAGTATTCTTCTGCAAGCGTATGTCTATAAAGGCTTAGGTTTATTGTCAATTTTTACTTGATGGAACATCAGCTGAAAAGTAAAGATATAGGTGCTGAGTCAGCTTTCACCTTTTAGTTTTCATGTTTGTTTTTTATTCTGTCCAAGCCTTGCTGCAATCGAACACTTGTGCATCCTTTTTGTTATTTCTGCCTGTCATCCTTTAAAACCTGTAACTTTTAGAATAGAATAGAATTCAGCTTTATTGTCATTGCACATGTCACAAGTACAAAGCAACGAAATGCAGTTTGCATCCATCCACAAGTGCTTAGCAAAATAAATAAATTTTAAAAAATGGTATATATATATATATATATATATATATATATTACAGTAAACACTAAACAGTAAGTTTATACTTATTAAAATACTTTTTTCCAATGGAAATACATTTAATTGTCACAAAACTTTATTCTCTGTAAAATCCGCTTCAGCATACCGAGTCTTTTCTTTTTTTGTTATTTTTTATCTAGTTTTTGAAACTCATTTTCAACCATTTTCCACTATTTTTTTTTAGCTAGAATTTAATTGATTTTAGCATTTCTTTTGATACATTTAAGTATTATACATTTAGGGCTTGTTTCAAAATTCTTGTAGCCGTTTAATAAATGAGAAAAGTTCCGAACTTCAACTTTTTTTTAAATCTTGGCTTTTTTCCCTATAGCTAAAAGCATTCAAAATGGTAAAGAATTTTTCAAAGTTAATTTTCCCGCTACAAAACAATCTTTGTGTGGATATTTTATTTGCATTTCTTCTCATCAGACTTACCCTTTGTGAATATATTACAAGTGACACAATTATTATGAGCATTATGATGATTTAAGAACTATTAATCTTACCAAAAGCCACATGTTTTGTACAGATGCAAGCTTTCAGCCGAGATTTGTTGTGAATGTGCAGCTCAGCATTTCTACACTCAAGAGTGTGAGCTTCTTTGTTTATCTGCATGGCCATTCAATGTGGAATCCAACTCACAAAAGAAGATTTTTCAAGAGCCGATAAAATCAGTCGAAGATATGCTCACAGTGGAAGAACAACTTTCTTTGCAAAGTACTTCTTGGTTTTTTGTTTTTTTTTTTTGTGACGTGCGCTGGAGCCACAGTTTCAAATTGTCAAACAAATAAAGCTCACCTGCTCATTTAAATAACTTTTGCTTTTCAATAATTGTGTGTTCTGTATTTCATTTCAGTGCATCTTCACAATAAGGCCGCATTTATTAAAAAAAAAAAATTAAAAAAAAAGTTGTTAACAGTTAGGTTGTAAATAATTAATCAAGCTGTAAACATGTTACAATTCATTAATAGTCTGTTGCAGTGCACCATAAAAGAAATGTGATAGTTCTAATCTCTGCTCTTCAGTCTGTAGATTGCTCTGAGTTTTTCACTGGGTGAATATTCAAAAGTGAAAGTTTAGATGATCTGAAGTGTTCTGCAGAAAGGTTATGAACAATTAATATCTAACTTTAGCATTTACAGCAAAACTTAAATTGCTACCATTACACATGCATTCAAAAAGGGAAAATAGCAGCAGCAGCTAGATGAAGCAGCCTGGGCACTTTGTGCAGAATGCTGCATATTTGTGCAGAAATATATAATATTCTAACTTTGTTATGCAAAATTAAAAGAAATGTGCAGAGTGTCTGCATGACCTGCTAAGAGAATGTTTGAGACTGAAGTTGTTTAAAGATGGCAGTAGTCCACACTGGTCTTGGTCTCACTCTGAATAGCTGTCATTTTATCAGTCTGGTTAGAATCAAACTACTTCGTCCATGGATGGTCTTCAAGGTTCATGCTCAATAATCCAGGTAAGAATTTTTTTTTGTTGTTGTTGTTGAGAGACATTTCGCCCTTCATCCGAAGGGCTTCATCAATCTGAGGAGTCACAAACAAACTGTTTCTTCACCAAGCAGTACACTCCTATAGTGGATCAACCAGTTTGCTGGTGATAAGATAGCTTCTGGGGGCCACCCTCTCCCCCATCGACTCCTCCCAGGCAGCCACAGTCAAATTCAAGACGTCTCTCAACACAAGAAATAAAGAAAGAAAGAAACTGCCCAGATGACCTGACTGAACATTGTTGGGTTCCATGGATGCTTTAGAAGTTGTGACTTGATTGCCGACTAGAACACAGAATTTGAAACCAGTTTCCCTATCAGCTGAATATAATACAAAGTTTAATCCCACCTTTGCATAAACAAACAGAGCATTGCCCTGGGTAACAAAAAAAAAAAAAAAAACACCTCAGAGTTTTTTCAGGCATGTAATTCTTATCTGGCTACTGCATATTTAAACACTCAGTTTTCTAATTTGTTAAATTGGTATTCATTTTTTTCAAGCTTTAAAAAAGATGAAAACCAAAATTGTATGGGGGTAGGTGGGACTTGAAACCCCACATCTCGAGTGCACAGACTCTGGTTACAAAAACACAACATGGTGAAAACTGAATCCTGCTGCCTTCAGTTCCCAACAATAAGAGGAAGCAGCGTCATTTAGTCTATAATAAACACAGTCTATACCAGGGGTCTGCAACCTGCGGCTCTGGAGCCACATGCGGCTCTTTAGTCCCTCTGCAGTGGCTCTTTCAAGCTTTGACCAAAACTGAATTGGTTGTTATACAAACAACAAAAAACGACTAGTTTTAGCAGTTTTTCTGTCATTTCATTTGCAAATATGTGAATATTGGAACAAGTACAAGGAGTAAAACTTT
>JARVGS010000736.1:21391731-21404861 GCA_031762315.1 Hypsolebias antenori
TTGAATGTCCAGAGGACCAGACTTAGCTTTTTTAGATTTTTCTACCTGGATTATTGAGCATGCATCAGGATACACCGAGCACTCATTACTTAAAACTAGCAATAATTAGTCAATCTTTGTTAGCAAAATATTTCATGAACCATTGAATAGATTTTAATGAAACTTTCTCAAAGTAATCCATTAATATACATCTACAAGTGGCTAACTATTGAAGTCAACCTGATTCAAGATGGCCGCCCCAGATAATCAACATTAGCCAAAACAAACACGGCTACAGCTTAGGCAGGTTTACAGATATTGAGCTAAGATTTAATGTGATAGTAGCTGAGAGTCATTCACGACATAATCTGAGCAAAACATCTCAGGATTGTGCATAATATTTTTATGGTTTGCCCAATAAAATCTGTCATGCGTGAAGGTGATGGGTGATATGCATTCCTTCAACAAATGCAAGAGATTTAGTTATTTGGGTAATCTTTTATCAAACACATTTAATCACTGAATGTTAAATGGTGCATTGTTTAACTCAGATGTAGTGAACTAACAAGCTGTGTCTCATCGGTCACTGTTGAGGGAATAAAACCACAGGAGGCCTCATTTATCTCCCTCATGGTGACACTGGTAGGTAGCAGCACTCCGAGGAATGTGTCGACCTGGTTATATAAGACAGATTAATGATGTGTTTTTATATAACTGCTACTGGCACGGTGAATGTGAGCAAAATAAATAAAACTGTGCAAACAAAGAGTCCAAGCCTGAACAGGCCAAATATGGGCATGTTTGTCCCAGTTTGTGTGTCTAACTATTCAGCCTTTGTGTTTGATTTACATTTTACGTGAATAGTTTTTGCATGGATATGTACATATACTGTATATATTTAAACATGCATTTAAATGTTTATTACATGCATATGAACTGATAACAGCTCAACATGTATATGTATATGCATGTAACAACATTTGTTGTCATAAAAGACTAAATATTTAGCCAAAATTTCAGAATATGTAAAGTTTCACGTGAATTAATGCTTTTTAAAATTATTTTTAAAGCACTTCGTCTCCAGTTAACATCTTCCTGTTGTTTAGTTAAGTAATATGCAAGTATTACTGTTAATTACAGATCCGATTTTTATGACTGAGTTGCAACAACTCCACACGCCCACACGCTGTGACAAAATCTCAAGCTTTATAACTTAAAATGCCCCATGCCTGAACAATTAGTTTCATTTATGTTTTTTTTTTTTAAGCTCTAAACATGATAAAAGCCTTTAATTTGAACCAGGTCATTCTAAATAAATGTTTTGTGTATTGCATTTTTTCTTTCTAGCTTCCTCTCAGTTTGTAGACATGTAGCGTGATGAACATGTTTTAATTTCTCAGCGGCCTGAATGTGTTCGAAGCGACGAGGAGCAGTGCACGCCTGCCATTTAAGAAGGTTTGTGTCATACACAGGAAAGGCCTTCAGCTGATCTTCACAGCTGAGTTGACAGAAAACACCACAATCCTGCTAAGCTGTCGTAATAACAAGCCTCACTGGAAAATGATAGCTGCTCTCAGCTCGTTCTCACACCGACAGTTATTAGTGTCTGTCACGATGGGGGTCGATTTTAAATCTGTTTGACATTAGATTGGTTTTCCTCACGAAAATATCTGTTAGCAAAATATCTCAATCTACAGAGCAGATTTCAATGAAACTGAAAGCACTAACTGAATGCGCTTCTACTGTTTGGGAGGCTACCTGATTCAAAGATGGCCGCTGCAGCTAAGCAACATTAGAAAAGCACAAAATTAGCTACAACTCAGTCCATTTTACAGATACTGAGCTACAATTTGGTGGTAGTAGCTGAGAGTCATCCCCACATGCTCTAACAAACGTGTCAACACTTTGGCATGCAAGGCAAATGCTAATTTCAATCATTCATGTTACGTTTTGTTCTTTCCAAGGAATTTGTCAGTATAGCTATAAAACAGATCTATATAAACAAATCATCTGCTCAGTCACGACTACATTCTTACTTGTAGCATCATGAAAGTAAACAATAGAGTTATTTAACTATTACAGAAGGTTAAGCAACATTTAATCCTTTATTTGGCAAAGTTTCTCCAACATTTGCCACTTTGATTAAATGCAGTCAGCCTTTAGCGCCTTCACCGAAGTGTTCGCTCACATTTAATGAGCGAGGAGATGAAAGCACCGTCGGGTGATTTACAGAGAACATTTTCTTAAACAACCAGACCGACGAGTGCTGGAACATTCTTAAGTGGCATTTATGGTTAATAATCCACGCCAACATGTCAGGCTGATTGTTTTGGGAACTTTTTTTTTTTACAACAAAGGATTCTCCTAATAATGTTCTAGAGGTTCTAAAACAATAAAAGTGCTTGATAGCAATAAGAAATACAGAATGTGTGTTCTTTTCCCCTAATAGATAAAAGTCTGACAGAATGATCACTGTCTTAACATTTCTGGGTAAAATTTGTAGGAAAATGTACGGAGAAAGTACAACAAAGTTGTGTTTGAGCAGAATCATAATCTCCAAAAGCTATTATTGGTTTTGCTCTTTTAAAAAGAGTCGCTGCCACTTTTACTACAAGTACGTACAAGATTTACATTTTATCTGCAGTCACCTGAGGTTAATTCAGTCATATCTTCAGGATATCCGTTTTAGCTTTTTGGTTTGTTCCAGCTGAACAGAAGAGCTTTCCATAGAATGCATATCGCCCATTGCTCATCTCACAGATGAGCTAATATCAGTAACATCATAAAACCAACACTTAAAACATAAAATATAGATGTGTAGATGTTCATCAGCACAGCAGATGGACATAAGATTATTATCAAAGGCATAAAGCTGAGCTCACATTACAAACCAGTTGTTTAGTTTTTAAATGGGAGCACATACGTTCTTCATTTGGGACAGATTGATTATAGGTCCAACTAAACCGCTGACTGGTTTTTATTGACTTATTTTATTACAAAATCTGCAATCAGACAAATGAGTACAGGTGCATCTGAAAATATTAGAATACTGTGAAACAGTATTTATTTATTTATTTATTTATTTATTTATTGTCAGTCGTATTCCAAAAGGTACCAAAAGCTGGCTATGTCATATATACGTTTTCTGATACTGAATTTAGTTGTTTTTTTTAATTATCTGTAAGCCATAATAATCAAAATGACAAGAAATAAAGGCTTTAAATATTTCATTCTGTATGTAATAAAGTTATGTGATATGAGTTTCACTTTCTGAAATGATTGACAAAAATTTGAACTTTTCCACGATGTTCTAATTTCTTTAGATGTACCTGCACGCTCACATTTTTGTTTTTGGACGAGGACACTCGTCTGTTTTTAAATGTACTAAGAGTTCTTCTTAGAGCTGGTAAATACATGTTTAAAGCAAGTAATTGCTGTTACACTTTTTAAAATAAAAATTATATAATCTTCAAAAAAAATGGAGGTATTTCAGCCATCAACTGCCTTCATAGGTAAAGATCGACGATATAAAAACTCACCAGTCGACCTCTAGTCACCCGTATTGTCACAAATCATCAACCTGTCTGCATGAACAGCAACTACATTTGGCGATATAATTACCATATTTTTCGACGTATAAGTTGCACCTTTTTTGCATAAATTTGCAAGTACTACGCCTTATACACCGAAGCAACAAATATAAGTTTTTCCCCATATTTATAACTCAATAGTTGGCAGAGATCTGACGATCATTCATTCTGACATGGAAAATATTGAACACTACCATTTTTAGCCACTAGAGGGCCCTTGAGCTATATGGCAAGCCAAGTCTCTCCTTAATAGGTAAAAGTGGCTATTAATGAGACACTTGGCTTGCCATAAAAGCCACCTTCGTCTCACTGCGTAAATCCTGGAGGAAATGTCAAATCAGCTGCGTTTTGCCGCACCGTCCAGGGGAAATCTAGCTTATTTGACCATTAAAGTGCATTAATGAAGAAAAAGTTAATCTGAGACACAACTTTACTATAATGTCGAGCAAATAAATCATTGTTTTTTGGTGGTTAGCTTGGTAAATTATGAAGAAATGCACAGCGAGTCCTCCCTCTGCTCGCTTCTGCGAATTGACTTTTGAAATGCAGCAGATTTGACCAATATTGTGCATTTATTAAGGAAAAGTTAAACTGAGACACACTTTGTTATAATTTCGAGCAAACAAATAAATGTTTTTAAGTGTTAACCTTGTTAAAGTCCTCCCGTGCATGCTCCCGCGGCCGCCGTTTGGCAGCAAATCAATTTGTGGCACAACACCAGCCCACATTTCCAGACTGTCAGTGGTGACTCAATAGATGCGACTCATACGGCAAAGTGACTTATTTATGTTTTTTTTTTTTTTTTCCACTTTATTAGACGTTTTTGGACTGATGCAACGTGAACGGCGGCAAGTACAGTAAAAATACATCTTTGTTTTTACTTTAATATGTCCAGCTCTTTAAAACACAAAACCTTCCTTTATAAGCAGAGGAATTATTTAGGAGTCTCTTCCTAAACTGCTTATTTAAACGTTTCCTGTCCCAACAACGGGAAAGATTACTTAAATTATTCAATTAAACTTTAAAAGTACTTTGTAAACATTTCAACTGACCTTTGTAGCAAAAATTGCATTTAATGTGTACCGTACGGTTTAGGGTGCTTTTGACTCCGCAAGCAGCCTCTAAAAAAGATTTAAATCATAAGGTGATGTAGGAGGATTACATCTGGGGTGTCATAAAAGTGAAGGTAAACAAAGGTCAAAGGTCATAAGTCAGGTAGGAGAATCTTTGAAAAGAATTTGGCTTTGGCTCTGCAGGGTCAGGGCTGACTTGAAGTATGAAAGCATTTGGACTACAGGGCACTTTAGTGTTCAATATCACTGAAAATATGCAAATAATTCAAGATAAATGACAAAATTACGGTATGCTTATGTTAATCAAATCAGTTATGTTAAGATTATTTAAAAACTTACAAGACAAAGCCAATAAATTTGGCAATCTGTCTCCCCTGAGGGACTCCAAATTCAGGCACAAATCTGTATTAAAAGACAATTTTTTTAAAAATGACACAAGAGCCAAATTATTTTAAAGAATGTGTTAATTTTTAGAAAACTTTTTTCATTTGAGTGGATACAATTAGAGTAGAAAAATATTAATCAAGCAACTGAAATATTTAAGTTAAAAATTGAGAAATCTTCAATGTATTTACATAAAAATGAAGTTTGTCCATCATTTGTCTTTTGACAAGTGCAAATATAAAAATGTCACATCAATTTGAACCGTATAATTTAATGGATTTATTTTTAGATCTCTAAAAACATGTTAAAAACGCTTCGAGAGTTTATTTTTCACAAATAAGTTTTACAAATGTGTCTAAGTGATAACTTTGTTGAGTCTGAGGCTCGTACTAAACAAACTGCTTCGTCACTCTTACCTGTTTGACAAATTAAAATACAGTAAATAAGATAATTAATTGACTTTATTTATTATATAGGTGCGTTTAAAGTAACTTACCTTACTCTTCCCGTCCTCTCCAGTTTCATTCCCAACCAGCCGCCTCGAGACGCCGCTCATCTTCTCGTCAGAAATAAACAAATTATTATAATATTAGTATAATTATTATAAAACAATTAAGCTGTCGAAAAATTCAGGACAAAAAGTTCTTCAAAAACCGGCGTTGAAACCTCCGTAACGAGACATTTTCTGAAGGAGAAACGATGCGGCACCTGTTATTTGAACCGATGGGGTTTCTCCGCCCCCGTGGTGTGTGGCGGTGCCTAAATAAAGCACACCCACACCGGAGACATTTCGGGCCGTAAATCAAATAGTGATGTCGCGAAACTTTTTACACTTACAAACAAGTAACAAAACGTGTACAGTAGTTTTTTTTTTAATCTGTTGTTCTATTAAAAAAAGGATTTTGTATCATACTTAAAACTAATAAAAACTAATAACTAATAAAAACTATACATTCACGTTTTATTAATTATGTACTGTACTTCTTTGCTTGATTGGTTTAAAATTTAAATCAGTGTATACACTTTTAAGTCCATCTATATTAAACTATATCAAACTTGCTACATTTTGGTTTTATGCTCCTTTTAGCTACAGTTTTTCTACATGTAGCTGTGAGCAGTGGTGGAGAAATACTGTAGGCTACTTATGTAAAAGTACAAATAAACATACAAAAATGTACTCTAGTAAAAGTAGAAGTAGCCTACCACATTACTTAGGTAAAAGTACATAAGTTCTTGCTTTAAAAAAACTTAAAGTATTAATATTTAAAGTATTTTTATTTGTAACAATATAGTAATACAGTATAGCTTTGTGCTATATGGTTTTTGCTGACAACTGCTTGCTTCATTTAGTCTATAGCTACTGTTTTCCTTATTTTAGCTTTTAGCTACAGTTTAGCTAATTTTAGCTTTTAGCTACAGATTTGCTGATTTCTGCTTGTTTTAACTTGAACAATTCAGTTAACAAATGAGCAAATTAACTCATCCAGTAATCAGCATTCACTCAAAAATGTAATTTCTCCAGCTAGTTTTATGATGTGTCCACCTGAACCGTGTCTGACCTCAGAGAAGTCGATGACTTGTCTCTCCTGCAGACATTCAGAGTTGAACCACAGCTTTTTGGACTTGGGCGGCTGCCTGATCTTCCTCCACAGGGATCCCATCTGATGCCTCTCTTCTTTTGTCTTCTCCCAACAAACTTTTCTCATCTTCCTTTTCCTTAAAACCATCAGAGAGAAGCTTTGAGATCTGCAGCCTGCAGCTTTCTCTACGCTGCAGCTAATTCTGTGTCGGACCTTTAAATAGGATCTTGTCCTGTTTGATAACAGCGCTGCCACTCATCGAAAGCTTCCATTAGGCCTCTGGGTGAACTTGTTAAACTTTAGCGGCTCATGGCTTGAAGGTCTGTGACACTCTCAGCCCAGAGATGTGTTTTAACATCTGACTGTAGCTGTGACAATGTGTGAAAGCACAGTTTAATATTAGATCAATTGAAGGAACTGCATTTTGTTAAATCCAAACCTCACTCAATACACAGCAGAACTCCTCCCAGAGCGGTGGCCACTCCTCCCAGCAGCCCTACGAGCTCCTTGTCACTGCGGACAGATGGCTGCAGGTGCCGTGGGGCAATCCTGGTCTTTCTGCTGCCATGTATGTTTCCTGCCAGTTCCAGGATCTCAGTGGTCTGGCACTCGAGCACAGCTGGCAGGGAGATGGGAAAGCATCCACGGAGCCTCCTTTTCAACTCATTTGAGATTTGGAGATGTAGCTGAGATAGTATTTGAACTTTTGATATGTTAATCAGCTGCTCCCGGTTGTAGAAACCACCTTTTTTCTGAAGGTAACCGAGCTACATGCAGCCATCCTGAGTGGCACCTAAAAGTAGCATTTGACCCCAAAGTAAAAAATAAAATGTAAAAAAAACTGTAGATACATTTCTGCTAAAAGTAGCAGAACAGAAGGTAAATATACTGTAATATAAAAATTGCTAAATGTAACAAAAAGAAGAAATAAAAGCTGCATAGCTAAAACCTAAAATGATAAATGTTAACTTCAAACTAAAAATGACAAAAGGCTTGATAAAAGCTAAAAGTAGCTTTTAGCCAGTCTAAAGTTAAAAGAACAGCCGCCATATAGCAAAACTGTAGATAAAATAAAAAGCTAGCTAAATGCTTAAAGTAACAAAATGCAACCTAAAAACATATCAGAATATTTGTTGGAAACTAATATTTTAACTTCAACTCATATGTCAAGTACTAAATGGTTGACTATAAGTAACTAAACTAACTAAAAGCTGAAACTGAAAATACATTTGCTACAAGCTAAAAATATAGCAGGACAGTAAAAGCTAAAAGTAGCAGCTGTAAGCTAAAAGTGACAATTGGCTACTTCAAGACTAAAAGTAGCAGAATGGTAGTTAAACACTAATAGGAGCCAAATCAGATTTTAAAGACATACTTTGAAAAAATAAAAATGAACTCAATATCAGGAAAATGTTTGTAAATAAAATTTAAAGTAAATGCAAGTACAAATATCCTATATGTGATATTCTAAGGCCGTACCACTGTACAAAACCCTTTATTTTTTTTAACTTTCCATCAGACAGGTGTGTTGAATAAAGTCCCCAGACTATAATCCCACTTTATGTATCTACTCCAGTGTTCTTCCGCTGTGGCTGACATCACGTAATTCAGCGCTCCGTCTTTATTTTAGTCTCCGGTCTGCTCATTATTCAGAGTTATTTGTACCATGACACCCATATAAAAGCAGCCACTCTATCTGCATCACTGCAACACAATAACTAGTAAATACAGCTCGTCTGCTTTGTGTGACGATCATCCAGGGTTGAATAGGCGTGTAAAAATGGCCCAAATTCCAAAGGCAGCTCATTTTTAAAGTACCAACCCAAAGCAAAGAACTCGAACATTGTTTGGCTGCTGTCAGATCATTTGTATGTTGCATGACTTTGTTTTTTAAAACCAAAAGGCTCACTTGTTGTAGTCCTTTGTACATCAGCTGATGTCATTCCAAATTTAGTTTTTAGGATAAAGCTGAATATTGGCGATGTTAAAAGATGGCTGCTATAGATATTAAATGAGAAATAAGTGCTTTTTAAAGTAACACAGCTCTCAGCACACAGATTCATTCCCAAACCACTAATTATATGATTTACATAATAATTATTTTAACTAACGTACAACCATTTAAACCAGAATTACTAAATACATATGAAAAAATAATAAAAGACAACAGAAGGCCTAACAACGGAAACCCTGGGAAGTCAGATGAGTGAAAGAGGAGGAGGCAGGAGGAGCTACAGATTGATGTCTTCTGTAATTACTGTAAACCATCTAAGGATTACAGACTCTGTCTGGACAGGAGAAACTTATCTGGAGCTAAAAATAAAACACATTGCTAAGTTTTTTTACATGCTCTCTGGGACAATGCAGACAAAAGAGCAAAACATAAGAACGAGTATGTTCTGGGTTTATGTTTTATTTGGACTTTATCGAATTTAAAGATGTTGTTTTTTTCAGATGATAAATTGATTAAAAAAAAAACAAGTTGGATTTTCTCTCTGTCACAGTCTGTGATTAGTTTTAATACTTTGGTTAAAGAATAGTTCAGATCTTTCGAAATGGGATTCTGTGGAAAGGCTATGAATAATGAATATCTTACCTGTTGCAGATAGCTCTTTGAGTGACCTCAGTTTGGAGAAACAGCACTCATTTGTGACAGCACTGAAAGCTAAAAGCTAGCAGGACCAAAACACAAAGTGGACTGTGGTTGTCTTAAAATTACTCCAGTCTTTAAACTTTTATAGAATACTAAATAAAAGAAACAAAATGCTAGCTTAAGCAGAAAAAAAACTGGCTGAAAGCTATATCTGAAGGGTAACTATAAACTAAAAGTAGCAAAAGGACTGGAAAAAGTATATAAAGATTAGCTAGAAGCCAAAGCTAAAGGCTGGCTGAAAGCTAGAAGTATCTAAAGACTAACTATAACCTAAAAGCAGCAAAAGGCTAGCATTTAAAGAGTAGCTATAAGCTAGATGTATAAGGCTGGCTGAAAGCTACAAGTATCTAATGCTAACTGAAACCTAAAAGTAGCAACAGCTGGGCTGGCTCAAAGTATCAATAGACTAGCCAAAGCTAAAAGTAGCAAAAGGCAGGCTGAAGATAAACTAGTTATAAGCTAAATGTAATAAAAGGGTGGCTAAAAGCTAAATGTTTCTAAAGGCTGGACTTAAACTAAAAGCTAGCTTAAAGCTAAAACATCTGCAAGTCCAATGTACTAAGACGTGGTTAAATTAAAAGTATCAGAACTACAAGAAGCACAAGAAAATAAAATTAGAGCAAGTTTGCTGAAGCTGATTTCAAAGAGAACAACATGAAGAAACTGAACAGCTCTCAATGTTTTTCTTTTTTAAAACGTTCAACATTTTAAAAAGTATGACACCTACAAAAACCGAACCTTCCTTCGTGCCCACCTCCTGAATGAGCTGAGTGACGCTGCTTTGTATTTCGCAGCACTTGAAGTGATTTGGATTTTCTTGTGCACTTTTTTGATTTTCAAAGAAGCCACCAACCACCAAAAAGCTGGACCACATTTAGATAAAGAGCAAAGCCCGGCTGAGTTTGGGTGAATTCTTACTTAAGGGCCGTCTCCTCACTTGATGCTGACTGACGTTCTGTAAAATCTCCAGCAGGATCTCTGTCTTGTGGAACAGAAGACAGCCCGTCTTGATCTTTTATTCCGTCTCACTGCAGAGGTGGGAACTCGCCTCAGGTTGGTTTTATTATTTATCAAACACAGCCAGTTCTGCCGTCAGTCTGTGTCACATTAAAGCCCAATGTCGACTCAGCAGACCAGCTGATTTCACTTTTATGTTGGAATAAAAGTTAAGTTTCCCAACAGTAAG
Organism: Hypsolebias antenori; assembly: GCA_031762315.1. NCBI lineage: Eukaryota > Metazoa > Chordata > Actinopteri > Cyprinodontiformes > Rivulidae > Hypsolebias > Hypsolebias antenori. The sequence continues at coordinate 21,402,177 of JARVGS010000736.1, forward strand.
TTTGGACTCTTCAGTTCTGAAGTGTGTGCAAAATGCGAACATCTGTGGCAACATCTGAATGGGCATCAGGTAGAAAACCATCAAATCACTTTGTTATTTAACTTTAAGTTTACTTAATAACAGCCTTGATAAAAGATGTGGCTGTTAGTTTGTCCAGTGAATCCAAATACAGTTATCTGATTACACACACGTATAAATGGAAGTGAGTTAAATTGTCAAATTTGTCAGAAAGCGTCACTTGAGTTCAACAAAACCTGATCAAACCAGTGTTTGAGGTGATCGGTGCTGGTGGAAGTCGTGAATGTCATGTTGCCTCTACAGCTTCTGGGACATGAATCAAACAAAGGAATAATATTTCATGTTTAAACAGACAAGGGTCACATTTTGTCTGGATAATGGAAATATTCAAGGAAAACATTCTGGTTCTGCGTATTTTATGGCTTTAATTGGAGGTAACGTCATGTCAACATCTCAGCCATGTCCTTTTCCATCCACACCTGTTGGTTTTGTACATGCTTCTGCAGCCTGAATTTAGAGAATAACATTTATTTTTATTTATTTTACAAGCATTGGACTGAAATGGTCCATAAATCTGACTGGTCTGAAACAAAATAAGTTTCTGATGACCTTCTGATTGTTTTTGTCTCCTGACATTTGAAACTGAAGCGTGAAGTCAAGTGAGTGAACAAAAGCAATATTTGAAAAACAATTAATAAATATCAGAGCCAAACACTTTCATTTTAGGAGAGAGTTATTTAATAAAATCATAAAAAAAAAAAAACTAATCGATTAGGTTTAAATGTTAAATATTTACCATATTTTCTGGCATATGTCAGTTTTTTTGCATAGATCTGCCAGTCCTGCGACTTATATACATTTTTTTCCCATATTCATAACGTAATTTTTGACTGACGCAATAACTTTCTAAGAACTGCAACAGCGAATCCTCCCGTGAGGGCTTTCTTCACTCAGCTGGTGCAAGCGGAGAAACGCTGGAGAGCTAGTGTCTCCGGCCACGAAGAATGGATTGATGGATGGCACTGCCCAGGTGAAACGAAGCTGCTTTGACCATTAAATAAACACCTAATAAATGTGATGGCTCAGCGGTGACGCATTATAAATGTGACTTATACACAGAAGCCACTCGCATATGCTTTTTCTGCTTAGTGATGCTTTTTTTTTTTTTTTAACTAATGCAACTTATACGTCGGAAAATACGGTAATGTTTCGGCTTTTAAAAAGTAAACATTTGCTTCTGTAAACGTGTTAAAATATCCCCAAAACAGATGAAAAAAGTACAAAAGCCAGGAAAATGTTCCTCTTTTATTTTATGCAGTGTCCAAAACTGTGATGTTTGTCAAAAAAAAAAAAAAAAAAAAAAAAAAAAAAAAACTAACAATTTTTTTTTTTCCAAATCGCTGCCGCACAAGTTAAACATAACACATTTTTAATTTGACCACATCTTTACTCTCCTAAAATGCAACAGCACCTTTAAAACAGAGGATTTAAATCAATATTCATTAAAAGCAGCAAGAGGGGAGAAACGTGCTGATAAATACGACTTAATGAGTCCTCTGAATGGAATGAAGACACACAGGTTCAGACAAGCAGAAGAAAAATGATTTAAAATCATCCGCGAGGTGAAAACGTGAAGCTCTCTGTAAGGCATCGGAGTGAAGACGTGCACAGGAATCAAACCACGAGAGTATAATAATGAAGACGCTGCTACTGATTGTCCAAAATACAGTGCAAGAAAAAATAATTTAAGAGTGACAGTCAAAACATCACTTTGCTCGTTTAGAGCTGCTAAAAGGAATAAATTATCATGCAAAAACATACATTATATTTAGTTGGATTTCTTTGGTTGAGATGTGAAATCTACTGAACGTGCACAACAAAACAAAAAGTCTTTTAAAACACGAACCACACACAGTGATCGAACTAGAGATAAAATCCCGTTGTCTTTTTTTTTTTTACTACATTAAGAAAAATCACAGCAGAACATTTAAAAATAAATCTAATAATCCTGACAAGTTGTCTCAGTTTGTCTAAAAATAAAAGCCCAGTGTGACTGAAACGCCCCCTCCTGGATCTTCTTGTGCTCGCCTCTTCTGTCTCGCTCAGGACGGAGGCGATGTCGCTTCGTCTTCTTCGTCAGAGCTCAAAGCGGAGGAGCTCAGAGCGGCGGTGCGGTGAGTCGGCTGACACTTCCTCCTGACAAGAAACAGAACAATCCGCTGCCAGTAAAACAACTGCTGCACGTTTTCAGCTACACAGCGCCATCTAGTGTCGCAAAGCATTAAGTGTTGGCATCAATGTTAGCAAAATATTTAATGAACCACAAGACACATTTAGATGAAACTTTCAGAATGCAGTCATTGACTCTGCATGTAAAACATCTGGAGGGAACCCAATTCAATATGGCCGCCACAGCTAATCTAATTTAACCAACACCAAGAGGTGTAACTCAGTCCATTTTACAGACAGCTGCAACTACAGTTCTTCTCAGCATAAGGTGATTTTACTTTGAAAGTCTGTCCTGAAAGACAGCAGTCAAAATGCTTCAACTAACGACTAGACTTTTAATTTGAAAAGGCTTTATGCATCCCTTCAACTAACGACTAGACTTTTAATTTGAAAAGGCTTTATGCATCCCTTCAACTAACGACTAGACTTTTAATTTGA
>JARVGS010000736.1:21429944-21442975 GCA_031762315.1 Hypsolebias antenori
TGTGTGTGTGTGTGTGTGTGTGTAGGTATGTAGGTAAGTAGGTGTGGGTGGGTGATTGGTTGGGTAGGTAGGTGTTTTAAACCCTTCCCACGCTCTTGCAATATTCCCTGGTAAGCCTCTTAAACAACAAGGAGGAGGAGCATGGATCAGTTCTGGATTTCTTCATTAATTGGTGCAAAAAAAAAAAAAAATCAAAATTGGTTCTGAACACGGAAAAAACAAAAGAAATGTCTATTGACTTCAGGAAGCTTCAGTCATTCTCTCCAACCACCATCAATAGAGCGAAGATTGAAAATGTTTTGTGCTACAAGTACCTGGGCGTGGTTCTGGACTGTCACAAAGTGGGACTCATGGGCTGACCTTATTAGCACCAAGGCTCAGCAGAGGATGTATTTTTTAAAGAAACTGGGTTCTTTTAGAGTCAATCACTCAATGCTTTTAATATTTTATTCTGCTTTTATTGAAGGTATTTTAACATTTTGTAACATCTGCTGGTTTGGCAATGCTACAGATGCTCAGAAGAAATCCTTGAGAAGTATTGTAACTACAGCCAGCAAACTGTTAGGGACCACTCTGCCGAGTATGGAAAAAATATACATGGACAGAGTTATGAGGAAGGCAAATAAGATTGTAGCAGACAACACACATCCCCTAAGATCCTCTTTTGAGATGCTTCCTTCAGAGTGAAGGTACTGCCTTCCTTTATTCTCAAGAAACAGGACAAAATTTTCTTTCATACCACAAGCAATTAAATCATTAAATAATAAAAAGGTATCATAAATTACTGAATTCAAACTTGTTTGCTGTAAATGATGGATGTTAATGTATGTTTGTATTTGTATGTCATTTATGTAAATGCCTGCTGACAATGCTGCAAACCAATTTCCCTACCTATGGGGACCAATCAATCAATCCATCTATCTATTTATCTATCTGCTAGCTAGCTAGTCAGCAGCTCTTTGCTCCATGTGGACCACTGTGGTAGCTCAGTCGTCTCTGGTTGCATCAGGAAGAGCATCTGGTGTAAAAAAAAAATTGTCAAGTCTTCATGCAAGTTAGTTTGCTGAAGAAGGGAGCAGCCAAAAGAAAGAAAAAAAAAGTTGTAGCTGGCTAAATCCACTCCTAAGCTCATCTCGAGGCAAATGGGAATTTTTATTTTCAGATTTCATTGATTTATTTGATTGATCATACCTTTATCTTGTTGGTTGTCTCGTAGACACGGCTAGCTTTTTTTTGAAGGGCTCTTTCATTCTCACCGGTGCTGATGAAGAGACAGAAAGGATTTTCAGTTAAACGTGATTTTATTTTAAACAACATGCATGCACTTATACTAACCCGTCTTTGAGGATGTTGTAAATGGCCTGCTTGGTTTGAGCCTCTTCCCCATTAATGACCTCCGTGCTCAGGCTTGAACTCCTTGAAAGTGTTTCCTTCAAAGAGACAATAAGCAACGTTTAAAACGTATAACACAAATCAGTACCTGTAAGGTGCTTAACAGTTTCCAGTAGCTGATACTTACAGGCTTTTTTGCAATAGCTGGGGGGTTGGCCTTCGAAACAAACTTCTCTGGTGACTTGAAACCTGCCTCAGGGGTGTTTGGTGCCGTCACCTTGGCAGCAGAGGCAGGACTCTGTCCCAGGCTACCACCTCCTGGAGCAGATGATGTCAGTAAAGTGGAGGAGGCAGTTAAAGGAGCAGCATAGGGGTTTGGGGTGGGAGATGTAGGTGAGGGAAGGGTAACTTCAGGCTCTGCATCTTTTCGTGCATCAAGACTTCTGGATCTCGTGCGCTCATCAAACCTTAGCCGCTGCCTTGCTCCAGAGCGGCCTCTGGACTGTGGGGCGCTTCCTGGGGTGCTGCTGTTGAACTTGCTGATGAGTTTGTTGATTGGAGCTAGGGACTTGGTGTCAATAACTGGGGCAGGCTCACTGTCGGTCAGTGATGGTGGAGGAGGAGCTGGGAATGGTTGTGGAGGAGGATCTGTGCTTGATCTTTTTTCACCGTACCTCCCTAAAGAGTTGGTGAAACCAGAAGCAGTTCGATTAAACCCTTTGGGTCCTGCCGTGTTTAATTTGACAGGTTTCAGTCCAGCTATGTTATACTCATCCTCAGTCTTATCTCCTTTTGTCTCATTGTCGCTGAACATTGTTGTGAATTTGGGTTCAGATTTTGGCCTCTCCACCAGTCGTTCCCTCCCAGTGCCACCTTCCTCTTCTCCTTGTGTTCCTGCTTGGCCGTCCCCCGGAGGTCGTCTAAGAGGACTCCCAAAAATTTCCCCAATCTCATCCTCTGTGGATGGGGAAACAGGTGAGCGTGCGGCATTTACAACAGGGCTGAAGGACTTTGTAAATTCTGCAGTCTCTTTTTTAAGTTTGGGGGCACTGTTGTAGGATGAAGGTGTCCCTAAGGTGGGGGTGGGAGGGGCATTGGGGTTAGTCAACTGAACTCCATAGGAGTCACCTTTTTGTCCATCTTTCAGAACCACATAAGGCTGCCCAGAGATCCCCTGAACCCGCACGGCCACGCCGTATTTGCTGGAAGAAGGGCTTGTGCCATTGGCGACTCTGGCTTTTTCCGTGTAACCTCCGCCCGTGTCATGGAGGTCGTTGATGAAGCGGATCTGCACACCATAATCCACTTGGGACTTCCTGTCAGCGGAGGGAACGCTCATGTTCACTTGCGGTTTCTGCGCGAGACAAAAAGGCAAATTAGGTGATCCAGGAAGAAAAAAAACATTCAATAGACAAACATGGAAACCCGCAGCTATTTCACTTAGATCCCTTTATTTCTCTATTTTCTGTTCAAATATGACGTTTTGTTCAAAGTCACGATGACTCGGATAAAGTAGCAAACTGATGGTTTATCTTGATGAACCTGTCATCTGCTCTTGCAGCCCTACAGGTAAAATTCCTTACAACCAGAATGCCTTGAATTCATGTCATACCAAACATGCCACCGGGGCACGAAGAACGTCTTTGGAGACCGAAGCTAACTTTTGTAAAGGGTGTAGACAGAACGACGGAAAACACAGTAAGAAAGACTGCACGAGACAAATTAACATACAAAAACAAAAACAATGGAACAAATTTTGGATTTGTGTGTGTATTCACACAGCTAAAAAAAAAAGAAGGTAAAGCAGCATGTAAATGTGTAATGACTATTGGAAAACGGACTTGTTGCTCAGATGTGAAGGTGTTTCTTGTATCAAAATATATAAACATTTCCTAAATTTATTATTACAGTTTTTAAACCCCTAACATTTATGGTTAATTTCAAACTTTACCAGCAGATCGACTTAAAGTCATGACTCAGACAGTGACAGAAAATGTGCGACGTCTCTGGAGAGCTTTTCTAAAATCTGAGATAACGGTTACTACAGTTATCTCAGTGTGGGCTTGAATATTAAAAATTTATAAAAGACTGCCTTACAGAATCAGGACATGCTGTTTCAGACTTTTATTGAGCCAGGAAATATAGAATCACACACTCTGGGATACACAAATATATTTTTGATGTTTAAAATGTATAGCTCTTCAAACGAAAAAGACGCATGATGTATTCATTTATTTATTTTTACAAATTTCAGTCCAGACTGTATCGTTTTCAGATGAATGTTTTGTTCCAGTTTCTTCATTTGAATCAGTAAAACAACAACACATTTTGACTTGTCAATAGACCTGGCACGATAACAAATTTTGCTGGGCGTTAATTGTCTCAGAAATTATTGCGATAAATGATAATATTGTTTGAAATTTGACAATAAGTAGTAATTATTGTCAAATTTAAGAAGAAATGTTTAACTTGTTTTGTGTGTAGTACCTTTTTTCCGACCACCAGATGGCAGTATAAGACTGTTTGAATGGAAGGATGGATAGTGAGGGAGCAAGCAGCTTGTCTCTTAAGAAAAATGGGAGGGAGGCCCATTGACTTGACATGTGCTGTCTCTCTTCAGTTCTCAAAATGGCGGATGCTTGGTGAGGTTTTTGTTCTTTAGCATAGCATTTATCACAATTTGCTTTTAATTAAAAAACGGAAACAAGTTCTCAGCTTCTTTTTGCAGAGAAAAACTTTTTTCAACAAAGGCACGTGTTTCAACCGTGAATTTTGGAGCTTCAGCCTGTTAGCTTAGCTGCTTTTAACAATCTGCCATCGTGGACTGTTAAAACAGATTTTAAAGAGAAAAGAGAAAGGGAGGAGTCAGTGAAGAGCACCAGAGTTGAGTTTTTTGTCATCCAGTGTCTTCAGAAAGAGAGAGACGCGGAGAAACAGTAAGGCCGACAAATGTAAATGAGGTTGATAATTTTCATTTATCATGTGATTAATTGATTTATTGCTTACTGTGACAAGCCCACTTGTCGAATAACAATTTTGCACGAGCACGATGGCTTGGAAGAAGCTATTAGCTGAAAACTTGGGAGTCAGTCAATTAACTGAGGAATGCAAAATCTCTCAGGTCTCTGATATTTTTCCCCCATTAAAACATTCTGAAAAAATAAATAAAAACACAACTTCCAGACACTGTTCCACTCCACCTCCACTTCATATTTGCTGTTGCAGTTAGGTACAAGGATTGAGGAAAAAAAATTGGATGAAAAAGCAGCCAGTCTAAGAATGTCCTTCAGAAGATCTGGAGAACTATTTTACCAGCTTACATGAAAGTCTGGCTCACTGACAGAACGGAAGTGGTTTATTACAGTCTGTTATGTATCCCAAATGAAAACTTTACCAACGTCTCGTCTGGGACGGCTGAGCTTATGAAGTAGTAAGCTTTTAACCTGGCTGAGCAATGAATACAGATTATCACTAATCTCTGGGTTTACAGATATTTTCCAATTACCGCCTCTACGGTATAATCGACATATACCCAACTTATACGTTTCATAATGAACCTGCAAAACTCCCCATATTGTCCCAGTTCTGTGGAGCATGAACACCATGTCAGGCCTGGGACGCCCGTCTTCCTGCTGTTACAAGTCTTTAGAGCCGAACCAACCAGCCGTGGGCTGTTTAGTCTGAGCTGGGCAGACACATACCCTCACCAACTCAAGCATGAAATGCAAGAATGTGCACATTACACACCTGCAGTGTATTCATTTGGTTGAATTTGACCTAAAAAGCATCAATGTCTCAGGGACAGTTGCTGCTTTCACAAGATTATAGATGCTTTAGTCATGCATTAATATTAGTTACCTCCTTTCTACAAACAGCCTGTTTGTCCACACCTTCAGCAGTAAGAGCTGTGACTCTGACAGTAAGTGTAACTGTTTGCTCTAACAAGGACTAGTTATAGTGTAACACGCAGACCCTCTTATGACAAGGATGGAGAAGAGAATCAAAAAAGTCAGACTTGGTTTTTAACCAACAACATTCTTAGGATTCCAGACGGTCTTTTGTCAGCATCACGCGTGGTTTGAATTTGTATAAAACAGATTAAAAGGAAACTGCGCAAAAAGAAGTTCAACATCCACTGAAGAGTTTACACGTGTGGAAAACTGTCCACACTGGCAGGAATTGAATAAATGTAAGGAAGCTAAATCATGGAGAACACAAACAGGACTCTCCTAATAATAATAATAATAATAATAACTAGAGAAATTGCATTTCCTGTGAAAATGCAATACTTGAAAAACAGCTGAAATTAGTTAAAATATGCTAAAATCTAGCTGAAATGGATGAAAAAGCCAAACTTAGCAGAAGAAAGTAGAAAGAACACATATTTGCTGAACTAGGTTTAAATAAGCATAAATGAGTACAAAAATTAGGAAATTAGCTAAAAAAGTTGAAATTGGTTAAAAAAAAAGAGCTGAAATTAGCTGAAAAGGAAAAAAAATTAAGCTAACAGAAGGAAGAGGAAGGGCTGAAATGAACTCCAAGAATGTGGAATTAGTTGAAAAAGCTAAATTTAGCATAGAATAAAATATTAAATAAAATATTAAAGTCAATTTTAGCTAATATAATTGTAGCTAAATATCTGAAATAGCAGAAAAAGCTGAAACTAGCAGAAATAAGGTGAAAGGAGCATAACAAGCTGAAATTTGCGCAAAGTTAATTTGCCTGAAAGTAGCAGACATTACACACAAAAAAAACTTGAATTTAGCTTAAAACAGCTTAAATTAGCTAAAAAATTATTTAAAAATATAGATGAAAAGGTAGAGCAAGCTTAAATTAGCAGACAAAAGCAGAAAAAAACGTGTTTGCCCAGTTAGGCTGAAAGAAGCAGAAATTAGCACAAAAAATGGATATTGTCTGAAAAAAAAAAAAGGTGAAAAGTAGCTGATAAAGCATAAAGTTGGAGCGAGCACATTTTTGCTGAATTAGGCTGAATACAGATTAAATTAGTGCAAAAAAGTGAAATTAACTGAAAAAGATTAAATTAGTATAAAAATAGCTAAATAGTAGCTGAAATAGTACAAAAAAACTTAACTTGCAGAAATAAGATGAAAGGAGCATAACAAATTGAAAATAGCAGAAAGAAGTTAGAAGAAGCACAAAAATGTTGTAGTTAGCAGAAAGAATCTGAAAGGGGCACAAAAGAATTGGAAAAAACAACTGAAATTAGCTGAAAGTAGCTGAAAAAAGTTTAAATTTGCACAAGGAAGCTGAAAGAAGCTGAACCAAAACAAAAAGGTTCTTGAAAATCTTGTTGCTAGTCAATTTCACTCTCCAACAATAACATTTATGAAGAGTTTCAATCTGGTTTTCACCACCACCAGAGCACCGAAACAGCTCTAAAAGAATGACTAATGACCTTCTTCTTGTTGCTGACTCTGGTCTTCTGTCCATCCTCATTCTTCTTGACCTAAGTTCTGCCTTCGACACCATCTGTCATTCTTTCCTCCTCAACAGACTAACCTCCACTGGCATCTCAGGTACTCCGTTAGACTGGTTCAAATCTTCTCTCTCTGACCGCACTCAATTCATTCAGCTTGAATCCTTCCGTTCTCAGTCTTACCCCGTCTCCATGGGTGTGCCCAAAGGCTCTGTCCTCGGACCCCTCCTCTTCATCATTTACCTTCTTCCTCTAGGCCACATCTTCAAATTTGGTGTCCATTTCCACTGTTATGCTGATGACACACAGTTCTTCTTGTCAACCAAACCAAACTCCACTCACCCACCCTCCATCCTCACTGACTGTCTCAACGAACTCAGTCACTGGTTGTGTAACAATTTCCTTCACCTAAACAGCGACAAAACAGAAATCATCTTTGTCTGTACCCAAAACTCAATTTCAAAGTCAGAACATCTTCTCGTCTCCCTTAACAACTCTCTGCTATTCCCCTCGCCTCAGGTCAAAAGTCTCGATGTCATCCTGTTTGTTTAACGCAATCTTATCTGATGTTTTTTGCTGTAAAATGTCCTTGGGTGTCCTGAAAGACACTTTTAAAAATAAAATTATGATTATTATTATTATTATTATTATAAAATGTGAAAGGAGCAGTAAAAGGTTGCAAACAGATCTAAAGATTTGAAGGATATAATATGAGCTCAGTTCATTTTCTATGAGAAAAAAAAATGGCAGAAAAGGCTAAATACAGTATTAAAAAAATAAAAAGCTAAAGTTGCACCAATACCAAAATTCATACCAGGATTGTCCTGAAAGAGTTAAACGTTTTGATTTATGATTTGTTGAAATGGCACAAAAATTGTGGAACAAGAATCGAGACGAAAAACAAACCAAAGAAAAATGGATCACAATAGTGTGAATGCTTCATGAAAAAAAAAACATTTAGGTTTGGAAGCACCGATCAGAGTCTGGCGTAGAAAAGATAAAAAAGTCTGTTTAATTTTTTACTTTTCTCTACATGATGTGTGCATGGCTGCTGCTCCCAGTCAAACTCCAACATGTTCCTTGGGTAAATACAGATTTTAAACATTGACCCAGTTGTTTTCGGACTAGTGGCTGTGAGCGCGGCTCGGCGACAACGCATTTGACTTTCACACCGTTTCTATCACTTGTTACAAGGACGGGCTGAGTCAACAGAGACTGGAATGTCGCAGGACTGGCCAATCAGCCGTCCCTCGTCGTCGTCGTCCTCAACCAACAGGCTCGACTCAGTTACAGCACCAATAAATGTACAGTATTTACCCGCATGGATGGTTTTGTTACTCTCAAAAATTCAGTCATGGTCAAGACAAATTAACATTCTTTACCATATGTACATGTATAAAACTTAAATATTAAAGTTAAATCCAATTTCTACAGAGTTACACCAATTAAATATGTAATTTAGAATAAGTGAATGCATAAATTAATCCAGTTTAAAGTGAAGAAGATGCATACAAATTGATTTCCAAAGTTTTAGTTTTAAACATATTCAGTTCTGTTCAATCAGTCATCAAGAAACGGAAGAAATATGGAACATGTGTAAATCTACCGAGCATGCCGTCCTCACAAACCGAGCAAGGTGAATACAGTATATATATATAGAGAGAGAGGCTACCAAGACACCTGCGACCACTCTGGAAGAGTTACGAGCTTCAGCAGGTGAGATGGGAGAGACTGAGCATACAGCAACTGTTCCCAGAGTTCTTCACCAGGCTGAGCTTTAATGGAGAGTGGCAAAGAGAAAGTCACTGTTGAAGGAAACTCAACTAGTTTGTCTGGATTACCTTTTTAAACAATGTAGACTGTGCCTTGTTTGATCAGTGGTTTGATGTTTTAGCATTTTTAATGGTAACAAAACAACAACAACAACAACAAAAATGTAAACACATGCATATCCCTGATGCATTTCATGCTAAAGTTTCAGAATAACTCATGTTGAACAAAACAACATTATGCAACTCATGCCATATTGCATGATCTGTTAGTGCTTGGAGTATGTGTTGCGAATGATTCTCAGCTACTACCACGTCAAATTTTAGCTTATGTCTGTAAAAGTGTAGTTAAATCCACGTTTTCTTGTGTTTGCTTAGGTCGCTTTGCTGCGGCAGCCATCTTGAATTGAGCTGACTCCAAAAGTTAATCAGTCATAGATGTTCATTTAATCATTACTTTCTGAAAATGTCATTAAAATCCATGATGTGATTTGTAAAATAAACATCGCTAACAGTCCAAACAAATACACAAATCATTACTGCTCCACATTTGCCTTTGGTGATCAGCAATAATAAAATGAAAAATAAAAAAACGGATTGGTTACAACTCAAAAACACACAAAAATCAATGCCTATCTATGCCAGTTATTAAAAAGCATAAATGGTAAATAATTAAATAGCATTTAACAACCATTTCAAAAACCTATTTTTAAAAGTTATTTATGTAACTGTATAAACAACCTATAAACTTTACTCGAGAAAACAAATTCTTACTAAATTAATGCATACCAGTTTAACTAAATCACATAATTTATTAGTTTGATCAACTTTTTTTTAAATAAAATAGCACCAACTTTGTAATAGCCTTTAATTAAAATGGTGCATGTTCAAACTAAAGGCCACAAAATTAGCTCTAAATGTAAAAATGTCTAATGCATTTAGATTTGCAAAGTCAGCCAGTGAAGTGCCAGTGGTAGCAGAAACTTGATATCCAGACAATAATTGAGGCTATTCGCTTTTCTTACCTGCTTTATCTAAATATATTTAATTACCAGAAGGTAAGCTGTATTTAATTATATTAGTGAGTTTTTAAAAGTTAACATAATTTACTTGAGTCAAAACAACTGGACTGAGTAGATTTTTGTGGTGCAGGCTGTGCGTAACCACAACAAACCAGGTGGACCTGGGAGGTTTTTTTAATCCAAGATATCGCCTGAAGTAAATAATTAAAACGTGACAGTAAGATGTTGAGTGGCTCGTGCAGCACCTGTGTGCCCCTGACTTAATTGCGTCACACCCACCTATCCGGTCAGTCGGTATCGGTGCGCATCGAAACCGCGGACTTGTTTACAGCAGGCAACATTTAATTTTAACCCACCTGCCTCACACACACCTGCCACATTAACCACCCCCGCATCCTCTTTACTCACGCGCAGATCCGATTATAAAGTGCAGCGCGCAGACGAGGCTGCGTTTCAACCATTAAAGCGGCCATTAAAAGGTCCCACTACAAAGCCACAGGTGTCCATCACCGCCTGTCCCCTCAGCTAACCGGCGCGTCTCCGCTCACTTTACGTAGCCTTACCGTAAAAAATGTTTTCCTGCACGTGCCAAATTCAGTTCCTCTCAGTTGTTTCGGTCCTCAGGAGAGAAGAAACTCCGGACATGTTGAGAGGATGAGACATATCCAGTAAAGTGACGGGGCAGGAGAAATTCCCTCTCCGTCTACCAGAGGAACCTGTTGCCAACGCGTCGTCCCATCAGAGGCGACGTCGCTCGTGCGTCCTCCGGAGGGGGCGGGGCTTGAATTACCACCTCAGCTATGCAACCAGGATGAAAATGACACATTTTGCATGGCAGCGTTATCTATTTCAGGTTTATAACTCGAACCAAAGCAGGTGGAGAAACGGTGATCAAGTTTAGATTAGGAAGCAAATTAAAAATACAGTAAAAAAAAAATTTTTTCTTTCATTTGACCATTAGAATGCAGCATCAACCCCATTTTTGTTTTCAGATTTTGTTTGCTTTCTATGTTTATTACCTTTACATTTATTACTACAGAAGTCAATACAGTATTGAGATTGAAAAATTGAGATTAAATGCATTGCTCTGACCGAAATCTCAGTAATTACTTTTCAAAATTCTGACGTTAATCTCCATATTCTGAGAATAAAGTCAGAATTATGACTTTTTTTTTTTTTTTTAAGAATAAAAAGTAGAAACGTTTCAGATTTCTAACTTTAAAAGTGCGAGGAAAAAAAAAATCGGAATTCTGAAATTTAGCAATTTGACGTTTTCCTGAAATCTGAATTTAATTTCTGAATTTTAAAAATAAAATCTGAATTTCTTACTTCTCAAAATGACTTTTGCCCAGAGCAATTTCCTGCAATTAAACTCAGAATCATGACTTTTTTTGTTAGATTTGAAGAGACTTTAATCTAAGAATTGATTTAAGCTCAGTATTCTGATGTTTTTAGAATCCTGAAATTATGTGATCAGAAATGTGACTTTATTCCTAACTTTCTCAGGATTTTTTTTTGGGGGGGGGGGGGGGTATACTACTGAATTTTTTAAGTCTTATATAAACACTACATATGAAAATTAGTTTACCGATGTTAAAACACTGAAATAAATTGTTGAAATTTGCATTTTTACATTTTAGGACAAAAGGTCAAACTCGTGTTGTTTGATCAAATTTTAAAAAAATTGTGAAAAATAGTAAGTACTTCACTCTGAAACAAATTTGCATCCCAGTAAAGAATTTGAATAAACAAACATTACAATTTTGTTTTGAGACTTAGTGTAATAGCCAATAATTTCTTTACTGAAACTTTTATTAAATTACAGTTTTGAATAATCTATCCTGAAACGTGAACTTTGTTAAAAATATATATTTTTAGATTTTCCTGTGGTCTATTGAAAATTAAACATCTATTGCAGATGTAATTTTTATAATAAAAACAACTCTTGGACAGTATCGAGAATGTTTACCATAAAAGTATGAAATTTTTTTGCACATATATATATAATTTTTCATATTTGACAAAACCTTTGATTTATCAAATCAAAAGGCTGCCAATTAAAATATATATATAGCTTGAATTTGTATTATGAGAAAGAAATGTGAGTTTTTTTCCAACCCTTGTTTTAATACAACAGTTAGCAAACAAATAAAAAATATATATACTGTATTTTAATAAAAACAGACTTGGGACAAGAGAACAATAAAAACTGTATTTACTTCAGTTTAGTACCTTTTCCTCTCTCTGCCTGGTTGGGACTCACTGGTTCCACCAGGAGGCACCAGAGCAGAGAAGAACACAGCACAAATACCAGTACGAAACAGAACTACTGAGAGCATGAAAAGAAAGGCAACTCGGACATTGAAAAAAGAAAAATTAAGAACAAAATAGAAAGAATAGTTAAAAACACCTTATACCACAAGAGAAATGTATATAAAAAAAAATCCCCTCTAATCTTTAGTTTTTTGGTCTACTTCAAGGTCTCCTGCTGTGCAGAAACTTGGAAATAAACGTCAGACCAGTTACTGCATTGAGTCACATGCACATCCCTCCACTGTTTTTTGTTTTTTTTTAAAGGACTATGCACATCTGATATGATGTCACTACTTGCCAACACCATCCAAAAGCACTGTTTTTACAATTCATGTTTACTGCAGATTAAAAAAATAATAAAAATGCTCGGCTCCAATGTATCAAAACCAAAACACCATGTAAACAACCAAGACACATAAATTCAACTCATCTTTTTGTTCACTGGTTAACTCTGCGATGCGTTCACAAGTGAGATCGTTTAGACAAATGTTTTGTCCTTCAATATTTACAACGTTTTGTTTATTTTTTTTTTTGGTGGTGAGATCGTGAGGTGTAGATGGAATTCTCCACCTCGTACTCCTTTGGACTGAGCAGAGCTGGACACAAAATGACAAGATAATTAAGAGTTAAAGCGCGTGGAGGTGCACAAATCTCACAATACACCTAATACTGACAGTTTTATACTGCAATCAATAGATGAGTTTTAACATTTTGTCTCGCTTGCTTGCAGTAAAAGGCCAACAACGTGATAGGGCAGTGGTGGATCGAAGCATTTTGGTATAAATTAGGGATGCACGATATTATCGGCATGGTATCGGCCGATATTAGCAATAAAGTTAAATATCAGCCATTCTATCAAAATAACTTACCGATATATATATATATATATGTATATAAATGTGTGTGTATGCACCGTTGAGTTTAGATTGGTGAAAACAAATTTCCGCTATTCGAGTGTTGTCATTTTGTTAGAAAGAGTAAATATCATGAATAAATTTGATATTAAACATAAATCAAGTTGAAGTGTTGCATCATTTTCAGCCCCCTTTTCGGCATCTGCATTTAGTAGCAGGCCATCTTCACAAAGACCATGCAGAATAATGTATTTTAATTCTACAGCAGAGAAAGCTATGTAGTCTCTGTAAGTAGGTCTAGGGA
>JARVGS010000736.1:21516741-21527629 GCA_031762315.1 Hypsolebias antenori
CACACACACACACACACACACACACACACACACACACACACACACACACACACACACACACACACACAAAAAAAAAACTAGTATCCGATCTATTCATGACACTTAATACATACATATTCAACATTCTTTGATACAAAAGATTTATTGCTTTTTTAGTAATTCCACATTTAATGTGTCATTTCTCATCTCCAATTTGAGATGGGAGGCAAATACGAATGCTTAATTTAAACCACAAAAGACAAAACATTACAACGCTTCTTTAATATGTTTGAGTCGTATCATAAATAGACAAAACAAACTTTTGAGTAAAGTTTCTTTCGGATAATTCAGCCTATATTTGATTTTAATTAGAACAGCATAACGTCCTTGGGAGGCATTATTTGTTTTCCCATTCTTAACTCCTCTCTCTAAATCAACAAAAACCTCCCTTTAAAATCTGATTAGTTGTTGGGTTTAATAAGGCTTGGTGTCCTCCAGTGTGTAATCTGGCATTTAAAACCCACATTAATTATATTCTGCTCCTGTGAATGCAGGAAAAAAGAATACAAACACAGCACCGGCACATTACAGTAAGTGTTGGATGTTTCAGTGAACAGTTAACCTTTAGCAGCAGTCGGAGCTCTCCGTAGCCCTCGGCTAGAGCATACATTTCAACCAGGTCTTACCAGGAGTTGCTTACTTTGGGGGACGAACAGAAACGAGCTGATGGAGGATCTACGATGCTGTTTGTATCAGAGTTTAGGATTTTAACAGCAGGAAGAATGAGCAGAATATAATTGTTAGGCATAAAGACAAACCCGAACATCATAATAAAAAAAAAAAAAAGTGTTTGAAAGGGCGACTCACCGTTGCAGAACCGAACAGAGACAGAATAATACCACATGCTGTAAGTGACTCCGTGACTGAATCAAGGCCTCTGTAGGGGCCAGTTTTGCCATGTTGGTGTCAACTTGTGCCACATTTAAAGATGCTTTGAAGAGGATGAGTGTCTATGCAGCACCAAACAAAGGCTGAATCTCATTTTATAGTTTTACTTCGTCACCTATATCTAGTTTGAATGTCTCCCTGACACTTTCGTTAACGTCGCAAAGAGCAATGGCTCCCACAAGAACACCCCTTCAAAAGTCAAAAGCTCATTTCATCTTTTTCCTTTTATTCAAATACAGTACTGTAGATGCTACATGTTGTTTCCTGGAGCTCTAAAATGCCACGTAAACGTTTTAGGATATAGTTTTTATTGCTTGCTAAATATCTTTTTTCATACTTAATGTAATGCATTGAAATGAGACCTAATGAAGGGTGGTATGGCTGGAAAACATTTTTAACACTGTGATTCAACAGCTGGCATCTAGTTAGTGACTCACATTCACGAGGGAGTCTCCAGAGTGGGCTTCACTATTTTGTTACAGATCTGTGTTATCGCTTGAATTTAAAAAAAAAAAAGTTACAAATCATGTCTTTCAATTGTCAAAGAGGTGTCTCAGACCAGATAAACCCATTTCAATTTTGAGGTGAAATCTGACAAAAGTTCACAAAATGTCCAGGTAAAAATCACTAAAATCCTCACCGACGGATTCAAATCCATCTTTGTTTCAAAAAACGAGGGTGCTGCGGCTAAGGTGGGTACAAAATGGTCTGAAGTAGACAGAGATGAGGTACAAAATAATGTGCATGGCCAAGAATGCAGTTTTGCAAAACATGTACACAAATATTTCTAATCAAATTTCTCAATATAGTGTGTTTAAAAACAACTGTTGTTGGCCAAAATGCACACAATACAAACAGTAAAACGACTACTGGTATACAAAAACACGAGACCATGAAAACATTCATTCATTCAACCTGTATTTGGACAGAAACATACAAGAAGAAAACATTGAATATTCCAAGACAAAAACCAAACAATAAAATGAGGCAATAAATAAATAAAAGTTAACTCTCATGTAACATGGTTGAGTCAGGTCCTCTGGACTGATTCTTTGTTGAAACGTTTCGTCTTTAATCCAAAAGACTTCTTCAGTTTAAAGAAGTAGAAGACTGAAGAAGTCTTTTGAATTAAAGACAAAACATTTCAACAAAGAAGAATTTGTCCAGAGGACCTGACTCAGCCTTGTTAGATTTATCTAGCTGGATTATTGAGCATGCATCAGAATATTAAATCTCAGGCTGTATTAAAAGCCAGTGAGTACAAATGTGCTTTAAGATGACATAAACACCAAGTGATGAAGCCTGTCTGGTATGAAGTTACACCGTTTAGGAGCTACAGCTGAATACGTTGCATCACCGCTGTGGACCAGCTTGCAGGACAACTATAAGCAAATGATCATTAGATCTGAGGGATCTAGAGGGCACATAGGGCTACATGAGGTCAGACAGGTATTCAGGAGCCTATTTCAGGCCTAAAAAGTCAACAATAAAACTTTAAAAATCAATCCTAAATTAAACAGAGAGCCAATGAAGGGATGCACCACCGGGGAGATATGTTCACGCTTTTTTGTTTGTGTTTGATAGATGAGCTGCAGCCTTCTGTCTGGACTACAGGTAGCCGCAGACGTGAGGCCAGCCCGGCTAACACCGACATACATAGAGATGCAATAATTTAGTTGGACTGTAATAAAAGTGTGACTCACGTGTTAAAAATATGTAAAGAAAAAAACTTTTTTTTACTTAAACGCCTCAGTTAAAAAAATGATTTTTTTTTAAACAACAGAACTAATCTGTTTCTCAAAGTTAAATTCTGAATCCCTCTTTCTAAATTTTTTACGTGAGGCTTTACACATGACTCCAAGCTATCTGTAGGAGATGTGCTTCAGTTTTCACTGGGACCAAAATTAATGACTTCAGTTTTATCCTCATTAAAATGCAAGAAGTTTGAAAGCCATCCAGAGGCATTCAAGCAGGGGTTTCAGTGAAAAACCATGCACTTCAATTGAAAGTAGACCTGAGTGTTGTCTGCATAAGAATGGAAAAAAGATGTTAGGTTTTTTAAAAATGGAGCCTAAAGGGAGCATATAAATGTAAAATAAAATGGGTCCGAGAATAGATCCTTGGGGAACTCCACATGTGAGGGAGGCAGAAGAGGAAATGGATTCTCCAAGGCCTACGCAGGAACTCTTGTCAGACAGGTAAGACCTGAAACAGTATAGTGCAGAGCCTTTAAAACCCCATTGTTCCAACCTGGAGAGTCCTGTGGTCAACAGTATCAAAAGCAGCAATACATGTCTTAATTTTCAAAAACTAGTTGCTCAATGGTGGCTGCTTGGGTCGCTGGTCAAAAACACTCTGAACTTAACAGTACTACAGCTGAACATTTGTATTTTTTTTCCTTGCAATTTTTCTTGCAATCTTGAATCATTCAGTCTCCCAACAGTGAGTGGCCATTCATTTTAAGTTACTACTCAGCTGTGAGAATCAAAACACTTTGTTTGAGTCACTGCAAAATGTCTTTGTAAACCTCACAATGCATATACAGGTAGTCCTCTGGTTACGACGGTCTCAAGTTACGACGTTTCGAGGTTACGACACATCTCCCTTATTTGGAGTTATGTGGTTTTACGCGGTTTTATGTTGGATTTGCGTCGGTTTTACGTTGTAAAACCGCAGCGCAGCGGCGGAAGAATACAGTATTGTATTTCATTAGTTAAACGTACTGTACAGTATTTTATGTGTTTTTTGATAATTATGTAGTGTACTGTGTTAGGATAGTCTAAGTGCTTGGTAAAACAGGTACCGTACATGTATATGGTACGGTAATTACGTACGTTCTGACTTACGTCGAAAATCGATTTATGATGCCGCGTAGGAACGGATCTACGTCGTAAGTCGAGGACTACCTGTAAATGCATATTGTCTACTGATATATACAGTTTTTTCATCCTGTTAGATGACAGCTATAGATCTCATAAATCTAAACATACAAGGTGTTCTATGATGCCATGCTCTTAAGTGGAACCTTAGCTTACAAGCCTAAGCACTAACTCATCCACCTCCAGCCAATCACTACTGCTCTTAAAAAGGCTCTTTAATGGAGTCGGCCAGCCACGCATTGATCCAGTCTGAGAAGCACCTCTGGTGAGGCTGTTTTTAAGATGCTTGTTGAATTGATTGACCCTTGCAGACTGAACCGATTGGACTTCATGACCTGTTTGTATAAGAGTTGTTCTATGAATTGTACTATTGAGAAGTGTAATGAGATTGGCAGCAAGAACTGATCTGCTGGGGTTGTTAGCAAACTTAGCTCTGAAGCAGAAAAATCAGTACTGTCTGTCAATAAAAGCAGCAGAGGTCAAGCCTCCCGTCCTTCTAATGCTGCATTGTAAAGGCATGACGAAACATTTCAAGGCCTCTTCTCTCTATCACTCCAAGGAGATACTTTCCAACCATATTTTTGGATTAAGTCTTCAGCTTTTATTCAGAGGGAATCAGGTTCAAAATTAAATTAGCCTCAAGCACTTTGGGACAGGCTCATGTATTTTCAAAAGCTCTTTGTGTGAGGTAGGTTATAAATCAATTTTAGAATCAACCGATCAATTTATCTTGATTTCCACCCTTGGCAGATCTTTTAGGGGTCTTTTAAACATTAGTATATTACTTGATCAGGCGGCGGGTGGATGAATCGTCAGACTGCTTTCTGTATGTAGAACAAGGTGATGCAATCTGGGCTGATTCACTGACTCACCCATACAAATGAGGCACATTAAACAGCAGCTGTTGACAAGAGAGAGAGGCTGAGAAATGGACTGCATGCGTGCATGCATGGCTTATTGATCCAGCTGGAGGAGAGCTATGGGGAGAACTTCCACATGGCCTTGATGTGTGAAAGTGTCTGGATCTGGAGACTGTCTATTGATCAGCATGTTGAGTCCAAAGTAGCCTCTCCATTTGGACCTCTTAATGGTAACACACTTCCAAAATGACAGTAATCAATAGAAATGGTTTAACGACCCCTCACAACTTGGACAATATGAATCGTCTTAGTTGAGCAAATTTATCTTTGCAGATTATGGAGCACATATTGGCCACTCATGAAGCTTCTTATCGTCCTTCAAGACAGGCATTGTATCAAAGTGGGTCTTAGTGTTTATGGACTATACCCACTATCACTGAATGTTTACTTCCTTTTGCAAAGGGCTCTTTTTGTATGATGGATAGATGATATATGAGCCATTTTCCCAATTGCGCTCAACACTACTCGTAATCTAAACACATTTTGAGTCTGATAGTTGTCAAATGGTAGTTGGTAATCAGACAGAATGAATAATTCATCACAATATGTCTGGCCATGACTGTGTTGATTATCTTCAGAATGAACCACAGTACTCTTGCTAAAAAAAAAAAAAAAAAAAGCCATTCAGCACAGCTCTTCATCCAAAAGCAAAATATTCATTTTCAGTCTCGTTCGAACACACAGTACAAATAATAGAGTACAACAAAGTTATAAAAAGCCTGAATTGTCATTGTCTGTTGCTTTATAGGCTCAAGTGGAGAGATGATGGTAAATTCCTGTATTTCATTTAGTCCCTGATGGTGTAGGCAGACTGACAAACCGTTGAACACATTGATACAGAAAGCTCAGCCTCTGAACATAACTAAGTGGACCGTGGTAAAAACACTGCGCTCTCTGGAAAGTTTTCTAATAACAATTAAGGCCAAATGTGCTCAAGTACTTAAACAGAGCAGAAATAGACAAACATGCTCAGTCAGAACTACTTTGTATATAATTCAGTGCGAGTCATAGTTTTTATTGCTCCAGTTTACAACAAAAGTCATCTCGGGGCACTGTTCAGAAAAATATACAAAGTAGGTAGTTCGATCACGATAACAAATTTCGCTGGTCGATTAATTGTCTCAGAAATTATTGCGATAAACATTGTTTGAATTTTGACAATAATGAGTAATAATTGTCAAATTTAAGAAGAAATGTTGGTAAACTTGTTTTGATTGTAGTGCCTTTTTTCAACCACCAGATGGCAGTATAAGACTGTTTGAACCGAAGGATGGATAGTGAGGGAGCGAGCAGCGTGTCTCTTTCAGAAAAATGGGAAGGGAGACCCCTTCACTTGACAAAAAGGAAGGAGAGACAGCTCCTTCCTTTTTTCGGTTTTCAAAATGGCGGATGCTCGGTGTGGTTTGAACTCTTTAGCGTAACATTTGTCACAGAACGTTTCTAATAAAAAAATCAGTGAACAAGTTCTCAGCTTCTTTATGCAGAGAAAAACAACTTTTTAGACGAAGGCACGGGTGTCAACCGTGAATTTTGGAGCTTCGACAAGACGGAGTTTTTTTCCCAAAGTTGGCCTGTTAGCTTAGCTCGTAGCTTAGCTTCTCAGCTTTTAACAACCCCAAAATGCGATTTTGGACAGTTAAAATGGATGTTAAAGAGAAAAGAGAAAGGGAGTAGTTTGTGAAGAGCACCGGATTTGAACTTTTTGTCAGCTGTTGTCCAGTAGAAAGAGAGAGCCGAACGAATGAAGATGAACGATAAAGCCGATAAATGAAAATGAGGTTGATAATTTTCATTTATCACGTGATTAATTGATTTGTTTATTGCAACAGGTCTAAGCCAAATCATGAATCCAGTTGAGATCCAGATTGAAATCCAATTAATGTCAATTCATTGCTTTTATGAAACAATAAATTCAGTTTCAGCTTATTCTGAAAGGCCAGGCAATAAAAGTTATGTTTCTAAGAAAGCAAGCAAATTGTGCTGGATTGCACAATGGCACCTTTTTTTTTTTTCGGTTTGCCTGTCATGTGTACAGCTTTTATCCAAGTTATTAATTTTAATTTCACCACTTTATTAGTGTCATAATGTCATGTCATAGAAGATAGGGAGGGATATAAATCCATTGAGCTTATAAGCAGGTTAATAATACAAACTAAACCCATTTTTAATCTTAGAATAATAAGCGAGTGTCAAAATGTCCCTGAATATTTCTAATAAATTTCTATTTTACTTTATGCAGCCGTAAGCTGGATAATCACAACAAGAAGCCAGGGATTTTTCACATCAGCGTGGGTGAAAAATGACTGAAAATGAAAATGTCAGCAACATTTATCCACAGTAAACCAAAATAACTGTGCTTTTGAAACACAAGCCACAGAGTATCAAAGGTAATTAAGTTTTCTAAGTAAAATCTGCTAAAAGAAAAATCAGAAGAAATAAGACAGATGTAGCATCTTGAATGTCCACAGCATGCATACAGAAACTAATCTTTTCTGGCAAGACTCTGATTTACGGGCGCTGCTATCATAATTTTTCAGAATGTTGCGAGATGACAAGCCCTCTCCATTTTTTATCTGGGTCTTAATGCTTTTAGCCTCTCGTTTGGAATTAGCTGTCAGGCAATGCGCTCTTCTCTGCAATGCTTCTTTGGAGCTCAGATGACTGAATTAGGCTCTACCTTTAAAGATAATTGCTTAATTGGGGTCTTTTCATATGCTGTCGGTGGCTGAGGACCTGAAAGAAAGCTCTTAAAACTCGGTAATTATGCTGCAGAGGCAGACATTTTGTAACAGAGTTGTACAGAATGAGCTGAAGGACTCAAGCTATTTTTTTTCTGCATCCTGCTACAATTGCAGGGCATTTTTCATTGCAAACAAATGAATCAATTACTGTCAGTTCATGAATGAGATCTCAGAGGATTTCTGAATTCAGCTCGGCTGGAGACGAGCCAAAACCTCAAGCTCTGGTTTTGTTCCCTCTGCTGTCCCACTGTCTCCTGTTGGAAAGATGGAAGAACACCGTTAGACATGGCTTCTTCTCGCAAGTGCAGCTCTGTGGTGCAACGTGTCAGATGAAGAAGTCAATTTGTGTTAGATGTTTTGGGTGGCAGCATCACATACAGCAGCTTTCACCTGAGCCCAAAAGCTTGCGTGCTGTGGTGGGGGAGCAGCCAGAGAGGTACATACAGTTATGGTTTGAGGTGAATAACAGTGAGATGTTAGAGGGGAAGGGGGAGCAAGAGCACACCAAGGGAGGCGAAAGATTAGTTTTGGTCTGGTAGCGACAGATCATAAAAACTTGAAGGGGAGGAAAGGGAAAGTGAAAAAGAGAGAAGTGGGGGGAAGGATTAGTGCCACTTCAGGAATGACAGAGCAGGGGAACAGGGAGTGAGTGAAAGAAGAGTGGGCTGAGAGATGGGAGGAATCTTGGGAGTTTAGTTAGGATTAGTTTTGCTTCGCGGACTGGGGATTGTATGAGGAAGAGAGTTGGGTGATCTGGTCGGCGTCACGAAAACAAAACGTCTTATCAATCAACTGTTGACAAGGTGAGTCCCGGAGCAATCGTTCTCCTTCCCCTTCTGGTGTTTATCTGCTGGGCATCGCCTGCAGAGCAGCTTTACATCAAATGATACACTGGGGCATAAAGTGTTCACTGGAGTTAGCCACAAATATAAATATCTAGAAAATATGAACATGTGGACAACAGTCGTCACGAACACAACAGATATGTTGCTCCCAGCAATTTCAGTTTGGGGAAAAATGATGGAAATATTTTTAATTCTAAGTACATGAAAATTGTTTTCTAATATTAAGGTGCTGACCTCTTTGAACCCTATGCTGGCCTCGGTCAGTTTTTCTGGATGTTTTGTCTTTTCATAAAAAAAAATGCCACATAAACATTTCAAAATATCCAGAGCTTTGTTTTAATAATTGTGTTCTTTTTCTTTAATTCCAGGCACAAATTTCTTTCAGCTGTAAAATTTTTCCTGTCCCCCTTTTGTCCATCCTCCTCAGTTTTCTGTTCTGGTCCCCTGTCTGCTCTAAAAATATGTAAACTGAATATCTCCCAACACAGAACCGGTTTTTCTGCAGCTATTCCTGCGTTTGAGCGCACGCCAGGTCAAACGTTAGTGGTCGTATTAATGTGCTAAAACCAGCTGAATGTGTCCACAGGGCAGAAAATCTGACGCCCCAAATGGGACTCTGTTGGCGCTGGCTGTTCGGATAACTGGTGGGTGACATGTTCCGATCCGCTTGATGAACATGAGTCGCTGAGATGTAGCACCTCATAATGGTAAATAAGTAAAAAACTGAGATTGAATCACAACAAATCATTTTAAATATAATTTACAATTGTCAAAACAGCTAAAAAATACACAGAACAAACCGATACACAGCAAGCACAGTAAATAATTTACATTATTTATTAGGAGGAACTACTTTTTGGGGCGAATGGACCACTTCTGTTATGTGATATGGTTTAATTGACACGACCAATGTGCAATTGTGCTTAGTTGTTCTACAACGCCTGGTTATCAATGTGGTAAGTTGACCCAGACGTTCTGGATCTGGATCAGCACGTTCATGTAGAACAGGTGAAGCATCATCAGAGAGCCAATCACAGTTATGAAGCTGAATAAAATAAAAATACAATGGGAAAATAAAAGCCATTAGACCTACATAATAATAAGCTTACCAATACTGGTGCCACACCAGTCACAGTATTACAGTTCTTTATTTGAATCAGGTTCTTGGGCTGCAGGGCCTCCGGTTTATTCTAAAGCATGGCACATTTCCAGCAGTGAAGATCCTGTAGGTTTTAATTTGCCCAGTCTTGGTATTAAATGTGCAGTCAGATGTGGCGAATCATCATTCCTGCTACATGCACAACTCATCATGTTCAATCTGAGACAGAACTACTCAGTCAACACTCATGTTCTGCAAGATGACAAATTAAGCATATGGTGTAATAAATCTAAAAGTGGTAATGGAAAAATCTGCAACGACACACTCTGAAAACCATCAGACTCGACAGTCACTTAATTATTAGAACCAATGGAAAAACAAACTAATTGCATAACTAATTAAAGGAGTTACTGACCATGAGGTTTATGCTGGCGCCGGTCGTGCAAAAATAAGTCCTGTCTGATCATGTTAGCAACATGACTGGAATGCTCGGATGTCCACAGGAGGTCTTCAGAAGGAAGATCTTGGAAAAGGTATAGAGATGATGATGGGAGATCAGGAACTAGAAGCACAGAGAAAATCAACTTTCTGAAGTGAGTGTTGCTCAGGCTGTTCCACAATACCAGTTGGCATGAAATGTTCCAGTGGAGAGAAGCTGACACACCAGGCCTTAAAGACAGGATCTCATCAGCCGGGATCAGGAACAGCTGGTGGTCGTTGGCACCGCCCTGCCACTCAGGAGGCTGAAAGGTGAGGTTGGTGCACAACACATAGTGATTCCAGTTAGCACTAGTGTTGGTGAGATGAAGCTTCATGAAGCACTGTGGCTTTCCATTAAATAGCTCGACTCACGATCCAATGCGCCATGGTGCTTCATTTGCTCTACTGCGCCATCAAGTGGACTATAAATGTAAAACTGGTAGATTGATTATAATAACTTAGTTGGTTTGTGAAGCTTTACGTTGAATGAAAGAAAAAAATAGATTTTTCTGTCTGCCTCTTATATTTCGAATCTCGCGCGTACAAACGAGCCAGTTCCTGAATCGGTCATGTGGTACGGCCTGCTAGCGAGGCCTCGAACGTCACTACATACGTACATCATCAATACGCGCCTCGATACACGCTCCACATAAATCCTCCTGGATTATGCGACACACGCTTCGAAGCCTTGACACAGGACACATCACTAGTTAACACTGCTTTCATACAACAGAGGAAAACGAAATGAAATTTGAATGATTTGCAAAAAAAGGCTTATTCAGACACAACTGATGCCACATCACTTTCATTCCTCACCAATGAAGAAATTACAGGTGGTCCTTGGTATCCGACCGGCTCGGTTCCCAGCATGTCGCGTTTACGACCCGCATCATAATTAATAATTAATAATAATAAAAAATATATATATATTTATTTTACGTACTTTTTTCATGTGTACAGCACATTGTTGCAGCTGTGGTTGTTTTAAATGGCTTTA
>JARVGS010000736.1:21593641-21607723 GCA_031762315.1 Hypsolebias antenori
TAGCCCATTGATTTGAATTGACCTCAGTGCAGGTCCTTTTCTACCTCCTTCTTGGTTATTTTCTTCCCCTTCTTTTATTTTTCTACACTGTCTCACCAGCCTTATGGTCTTCTCAATTACCTTTCCCCCCCTCTCTCCTCAGCATCTCATTATTGTCATCCCCCCTTACATCTGCTCCTGGTCCCTCATTTGTCTCCAGGGCTCCCAGCTGACAGAGTACACGCTCGATGATTAGAATTCGAAACGGTGTTGAACTTGGAGAGCGGACTCAAAATGTGAAGGTTTCTTGGAGACGTGCAGTGACAGAAATGTCTGTAAAACTTCATCAGAACAGTCAAGTGGTTGCTGCAGTGCGTTCACATCCTCATTTATGTTGAGTGGGAAACTGCTTTAGGATTAGAAGTGCAACTAAAGGGGTAGTTCAGATCTTTTGAAGTGAGGTTCTTTGGAAAAATGAACAGTTAATATCTTACCTGTTGTAGGTAACGCGTGACTGACCTCAGTTCTGGAGAAGCAGAGTTCACTTAAGACTGGGCTGATGAGCTCAGTCTGGGCCGAATGAAACCAAAGTGAGCAGTGGTCTTTAAAACTATAATAAATAAAAGTATTTCATGGGTTTGTTATTTTATAAACCTTTACACATTTGTCAGTTTTGCATGACAATAATTTTGGTGGAAATATCCCTGCTAGAAATAGCTTTTTAACTATATTTGCGACCATATTTGAAAACTGTATAAACTAGAAAACTGTAAAAGACGCTGAACCTGAATACATAAAACCAAAAGTAGCAAAAAAGCTAACAAAAAATTGTTGTTGTCACAATGGTATCTAACAAACAGGGAAAAACATTAGCTTAAAGAATCCAAAAGCTAAAGGTTAGCTAAAAGTATCAAAAGGTTAGTTATCAAAAGGTAGTAGCTAAAAGCTAAAAACAAAAGGTATATTAAAGCTAAATGCATCAAAAGCCTACTTAATATTAGCCAAAGGCTAGCTAGAAGCTAAAACTAACTAAGGCTAAACAAACCTACAAGTTGTAAAGGGCTAGTTAAACACTAAAAGTAGCAAAAGGTTAATTAAAAGTAGCCAAAGATTAGCTAAAAATATCATAATGATAGCTAAAAGCAAAAAGTAGCAAAAAGCTAACTAAACATTATTGTTGTCAAAATGTTATCTAAAAGGGAAAAATAGCTGAAAGAATCCAAAAGTTGGCTAAAATCTAAAAATATCAAAAGGGTAGCTAAAATTATCAAAAGCTTAGCTAGAAGCTAAAGGTAGTAAAAAAGCTAGCCAAATGCTAAAAATAACAAAATGCTAACTAAAACAGGAGGAAAAAGTACTAGCTAAACGCTAAAATCAAAAGACATATTAAAGCTAAATGCATCAGACTAGCTAGAAGCTAAGAGTTACAAAAGGCTAAACAAAACTGAAAGTAACAAAAGGTTTATTTAAAGTAGGCAAAGATTAGCTAAAAATTCCATAATTATAGCTAAAAAGCAAAAAGTAGCAAAAAGCAAGCTAAAAGCTACAAGTAGCAGGAGTGGCTAAAAATTAAAAGAATACCAAAATAAAATGAAGATCACTGAGGCAGATTTCATAGAGAACGTTTTTGAAAGAACTGAAAATAATCCAATGTATTTTAGTAAAATATTTGTACATAAATGTAAAGAAATTTACTTTAAGTATAAAAGTAAAAAAAAAGACTTTTAAACAAGTCATTGCACTCATCTCTTGAATTAGCTGAATGCTTTGATATACAAATAAAATAGCAAAAGTGTGGAGAATAAGTTAGATTGGAGAAATTGCTGCGTTTGAGTGTTGTAATTAATATTAGTCGTCTCTGTAGTTCTGTTTTTTTTTTTTTTTTGTACAACATGGCAATGGTCGCCCAGATGTTGCAGTGTTAGCTCATTTAGAGGCCCTCAGTTGACATTTGTGTGTTAAAGTGACAAATATGTGCTCGCATTAATGAACTCAACGGTGCAAGCGAGGAGGAGAAGGAAACAGAGGTGCAGGTGTGCATCTTCATGCCTGCATGTGCAAAACCTCGACTTGCTTTGCTGTAAGATACAAATTGCTAAAATAATGCAAAAACTGACCCAGTTTGCAGGTACCAGAGAAATCCATAGAGGCTATGGCAAGAATACTGATGGCCATCGGGCTTCTAAAGCCCTTAAGCTTGAAACTATTTTTCCACCACTGCGTTGTTGAAGAAAGCAGCTCTCTCCCTCATCCAGATCTCGTTATAGAGACAGCTCAGGAGAGAGCTGTAAGAAATGAAGGCAGTGACACGGAGCCAGAAATCAGGAGCCTTTAGGGCCAAAAACTCTGGTTGAGGCCATAATGTTTTACCCTTGAGCAAAGCATTCAGCTGACGGTTACGGCACAGACGTGAGAAATGGGATCACTTGGACTCCAAGCTGTTTGAAAGCTATGAAAATGGTGTTTTATGATGCTTTTGCTGGCGATGTCTTCCTCTGGTGCAACAAAAGTCAAAAGTAGACTCTCACACTCAGTATGACTTTTAATACCACACTGTATTTTTTTGTTTGTAGCTTTTTAACGGGCAGATTTTTAACCATCTGAAGCCAAAAAATGGAGCGATAGTGTTTTTGTCTTTTGTCTGCGTGTGCCAATTTGTCTGAACTGTTAGCAAAATAACACAAAATGGAACAAAAGTGCCAGAAAGTAATCACTGTATAAATATTGAAATCAACCCAATTCAAGATGGCTGCCATATCAACACAGTCCTAGTAGCTAATACTTGGTCAATGTTATTGATAATCAGCTAAGATTTGGAGTGGTAGTAGCTGAGAGTGCTCTTTAACATATAATCTGAACACTAACTGATCACATGATCTGGGCTAAAAACTTTGCTGAAAACTTTTGTAATCAACTGTCTGTTTGTGAGCAAAATATCACAGGAACCAGTGGACAGATTTGAATGGAACTTCTTGTTTGGATCGGGTTTGGTGTTTAAAGTCAGGTTTAGTCTCCCATGTGGTCCTTGAGTTTAGTTTTCCTGTATCTTCTTCATCTGGTGTTCAGTTCCTTTACTTCTGTTTATCTGATCTGTTTGAGTTTTAGCTCTTCTGTTTCCCCGAGTTCTTCTTCTAATCAGTTTTTGTGTCTCCTGTGTGTTTTTTGCCATACTCCTTTGCCCTGCCACGCCCACTCACACCTGAGCCCTGTCTCTGTTAGCACAGCTCTTCATTGTGTTAGTCTTTTTCTTTATAACTGCTCAGCGTTGGTCCAGAAGTCAGAGGAGCATTGTGGGTTATCACACTAAGTCTGGTTCCTTGTGCTTCCCTACGTTGGTTTCTTTGTACGTTTTCCTGCCACAACAGCCTTTTTGTTTAATTTAAATAAAGTTATTCAAACTTGTGGCTGACTGCATGGGTCCAACCCTCCTGCCAGCCATGACAGTTTTAGTAATCATTAGGTTGACATCAGCATCTGATCAACTTTTAGACTCAATCCATTTCAAGATGGCCGCCAATCAAACTGACCCTAAAATGCACAAAAAATGGTTATAACTCTGTCAGTTTTATGGACACTAGGCTAACATTTTATGTGGAAGTAGCTGAGCATCATTCTTAAAATATATTGTAAGGGCCACACAATCTTGGCATTACCTGCTGAAGTTAACTCTAATTGTCTGTTAGCAAAATATCTTATGAACCATTGAACATATTACAATGAATCTCAGAAAATCATCAATCATCATGCACATCTACAACTGATCAACTTACGGACTCCGCTAAATTCAATATGGCTACCACCACAAATCAACCTTATCCTGCACAAAATTGTCTAAAAACATACATATCTAAGTTGATTTTACAGACGTTCAGCTAATATTCTGTGCAGTAGTAGCTGAGAGCCATTCACGTCACATACTTCAACTGCTCAGAGATCATACAAGATGTTGCAATGTCACATGACATTATGCATAATAAGGTTTAACTAAAACAAATGCAGCTTCATCATTTCACAACACAAGATGAGTTTTGTCTAAAACTACACATTTTCCTCATAGTTTTTATATTTTGACAACTTAAAACCAGAAGCCTCCATTATCGAAAGCCATAGAGACACATCCGAGTGCTTTGATCGTTGCCCAGGTCTGTCACCACTTCCTCCCCCCATCAGAAAGTGTTGGTCTCAGCTTCTGCTCTCAGCAGTGTGCCCGGCCAACTCGTTACAGATGTCCCTGCTAATGGCTGACTAAGGCAGGAAAAAACACACACACAGGCCATTAAATCATCTCGCAACTGAGGCAATCTGCCAATTAGGTGGGGGAAGGGGGGGATGCGGAACATCTTGAGAGTGTGCGGGAGCAGCGGTACACTGCGGTAGCCTCGCCTACTCACAATCAGTGTCCTATGCTCCCGCCACTTCCTCCCATCAGGTGTTTGGCCTCGCAGGTTACACGGAGCACATCTCTGTAATTGGGCACCCAGTATCCGCATGATGGAACCAGGAGAGCGGACTCCATTTAATCTACTACTCCTTCTATAAGTCACACAGAGCTCCTGCTAATACTTAGCAGGAACACCGGAGCACAAAGGAAATGTGCCACACATCTCTTTACTAAATTGCTATTCCCTTGCCTGCTCAGCAAGAAGGAAGAGAACTTCTTACCGTTTGTGTCTGGTCCTGAGTGATTTACAGCTCTGTGTTTCATCCTGCAAACTATAGCCTCGATTTGGACCGGAAATGGTGTCTGTCAAGCCCCCTAGACCGCCTGAAGAAAATAACCCCATTCCCAACACACCATATCTAGTGCTACAAAATAAATTATCACCTTGACAAATGGCTTCCCTGAGAGTGCAAGGAATTGAGGCTTTGTGATCAATGTTTAGTGGAGGCGCTGTCTTTCTAAACAGGCTCATTAACTGCAAAGATGGTCTGTCTCGGAGTTTCGACCAAGAGAGAGTTGGAGGTTGTTTCCCCTTGGGTAAAGGAGAACCTGATGCCCTACAGAGAAAACGTGAAGAAAATCATTAATAAGAAAGAAGAAGAGTATTAGGTGATATAGTTGCTGAAGTATAATGAGAGTTCAGGAGATAGATACAAAGGAAAGTATAATGGAAGGATGACATAGTGTGAAAGTGAAGCAGGATACATTAAAAAAAGGATTTATTGAGTTGAATAATAGTCAGGAAGGGTGAGGTAAAGTGTGTTTTTCTGGATGTGGCTTAATGTGCTGGAGCGGTTGATTTCTGCAGGAGCTGATCCATGCTAATGTGAGCACTGGAGGGGTCAATCATGTGGAGCAGCGCTCAAAGACAAAAGCGCCGGCCGTCCACCTGGCCCTCTGCCTCGTGCAACACCACACAGACAAGACAAGCAGCTTCACCATCTGATAATATGCACTTTCTTCTGCCTGCAGCACCGTCTCTTCACTGTTTCTGCAATTTTACATAAGAACTCTTCCTGTTTTCCAGCATTTCATTCGTTCTTTTATATTCGTCGTACCACACAAAAGCCCTTGACACTGTGTTATTCAGCTGTAAATGTTGAGTCAAATATGTCTCTATTTGTAACAAAGTGTCTAAACTAAAGTTACTCGCTGCCAAGGGTGATGAAGGGACAATGTCACGTCTGTGTGTGAGATAGATTTGGATGAAACGCTTGGAAAATAAATATTACATACGCCTCTACAACTGGTTAATATTTGGATAAAACCATATTCATCAACAAGACCAAAATGGCTATAACTCAGACATTTTTTTTCATTCCACCTTTATTTATACAGGTTGGTCTCATCGAGTCAAGAGGATTAATTTACAAGAGAGACCTGTTTTAGACAGACAACGTTTATAATCAAAACATGAAAGAGTTGGTCAGCTACCTTTCTTAAAATGAAAAAAGTTTCAGATTTACTACCATACATGGAGCTCCTAAGGAAGAAAAAGGTTCTTGTTGGCATTTTCTTTGGTTTTTATTGGGATTTCACATTTCCTCGACTTCCTTTTTTGTTTGTAACAGTAATGAACATGTTGACAGATGGGGTCAAGCAGGAATCACTGAACAATGATGTTTGCAGACGACATTGTGATCTGTAGCGAGAGGAGGGAGCAGGTGGAAGAGAGCCTGGAGAGGTGGAGGAATGTTCTGCTGAGAAGTGGAATGAAAATTGGAAAGAATATGTGACGACCTAGTATGAGAAGGTGGTAGAGACAGTGTGAGAGAAAAACAGATGGTCATCTAGTAAACCCTGCTGAAAAAACAAGTTAGTGTTTTACTGTAACTGCAATATCCAACCTTTCATTTGGATCCCTGCGAAGGCTTATTTTAGTTCAAAGCATAGCATTATGACAATAAGTGAGGACAACTTGTGCTTTGAAAGTAACGTGGATGCTTCATGGCAGTATCTTCAGCTTCACCCCCCTGAGTGGCCTCTCTTGCTCAACATCTAAAACTTCAGCGGGTTGTGGGTTTTGGTTGGTCTGAGGTGCAGGGTTCCTGAACTGGATGGTGTTTTTCTTGTTCCTCGGGTAAAACAGCCCCACCCTGGAGGTTGTAACGAGGGTCTGGTGGACAACCCTTCTCTTGGACTGGGTGAGGTACATCCCAGCAAAAAAGTCTTGCAGCATGTTGGGGACGTGGTGGGGAACAAACTCTGGTGGGCTTATTTCCACGGGTTGGAAGCAGAGGAAGGGTAACGGAGGAATACTTTCCATTGAAGGTCTTTACGAAACACCAAAGAAGGATAAACAGAGGAAAATTTGAGGACAAACAACTTTTTGTATATATTTTCATGCTTCTTCTTCTTACATAACTCCATCATCTCTCAGCACAAGGTGATTATGCTTCAAAGTCTGGCATTAAAGATGAGCGATACGCATTCCTTCAAGAAATACTACGACTTTAATTTAAGCCATAAAGTATTTTTTCCATTTAGTAAATGGCTTAGCTCAAAGAATCAGCTACGAGCGGCATAAATATAAGGAGAAACACTGAACTGGTATTAAATGGTTTGTATGGATCTAAGAGTGGGTGTTTCAATCAATAGGAGTGGACGGTGAACGGACTGGGGGTGGGGGGTGGGGAGGGGACAGCATGCTTTTTGAGCAACAATCAATCTGTGTGCGCTGGTTAATCAATTTCAGAATGCATTTTTAATTTGATTCTGCGGTGTCAGTTAATCGCCATGAAGCATTTGGAACTCGGGTCAGGAAGCTCAGATCAAGTGTTGCCTTGGAACGGCGCGCTTGAGCATTGATTATTATGGGCTTGTCAGTCTCCAAGTTCCTGACACAATCTCAAGACGAGGCGTTTGATCCATTTGGAATATCAAAAGCTGGAATCCAGTTTTGAAACTGAGGGGAATTCCCTTCTTACCTGCTTCACGTCATGAGAATCTGTTATTGTTACTGAAAGAGGCGCCGACTGCAAGTTATTTTTTCTTATCTCATATTTTTAAGGCTGAATCCCTGTGTGCGTGCAGCTATGTTTGTCTGTAGCCTTTATCCTAAATATCTCATGATCTAACAGGCAGATTTAATTAAACTCTCTAAAAATAATATGTGGTTATACATCCACTATTGATTACATTTATGAGTCCACTCCTTTCAAAACAACAGCCACAAACTGC
Organism: Hypsolebias antenori; assembly: GCA_031762315.1. Lineage (NCBI taxonomy): Eukaryota > Metazoa > Chordata > Actinopteri > Cyprinodontiformes > Rivulidae > Hypsolebias > Hypsolebias antenori. The sequence continues at coordinate 21,601,242 of JARVGS010000736.1, forward strand.
TGACAACCCTATAAAACAAAAATGTCTACAGGCCTCTGTTACAAATAAAACATTTGGTATAGTATCTGAGCATATTTTTTTTGAATGCATAGTTTTTTGAATGTCCAGAGGACCAGACTTAACTTTTTTTTTCTACCTGGATTATTGAGCATGCATCTGGATAATCTTATAGTTTTATTGTGTTTGATTAAAAAGTATTACAAGAAAAACTTGTTTTTGAGATTAACTTGAGTGAGAAGAGTCAGCTTCTGGTGTAGTTTATGACGTGACATGGCCAAATCCAAACTGTTTTGTCAGATTAAAAAAAGCAACAATTTACATTTAAAAGAGCACATATAAACCCAAAAGATGCACATTGATTACTTTGTTTCAATTCAGCCTTTTTTTTAAATTTTATTTTTGTTTTGATGATTCCACGCAGTAAAGCTCAGTTTTCTCCACGGATCTGGTCTGATGAGTTCTTGTAAACTGATCATGGTCTAGTTCTCATCCAAGAGCTAACCCAGGTTAAGGGTCTATCGCTGAAGAAGCTTGGCCAACAAACTCCATTAGCCTTTATGCACTCCAGATTTCTAAAAAAAAATAAAAAAAAAAATTACCTGGCAGTGGAAACCCACAGGAGAAAGTCCCGATCCCAGACATGTAGAACCAATTTTAGACTCAATGATGTGAATGCAAATGCTTTCTACCGAGAGGTCTTTCAAACTTCTAAATAGTGGCCCCACAGTACATTACTCTGGGAGGCTGCAACACAGCCCCCGTCACCCACTGGGAAATTACTTTGCGACTATATGAAAATGGCTGCCATGTTGGAAAAAGATCAAAGGTGTTGATGGGGGGACAGTCACCGGCTGGAGTGTAATTATGTAGGAAATGGGTCTTGTTACGCTACGCTGCTCAGAAAACCCCACGACAGGCTCAGCAACTGGTCAAAAATAATATTTACCATATATGTTTTTTTTTAAAGGCCTCCTCTGAGCTGTGGCAGCTAAGGTGGTATATTGCACCACTCAGAGTTATCAGCGTTCCTCTCTAAAAGGCGCAGAGAGAGGACCCAGGTTTATGCTCTGTCATATCTTGTTCTCTGTTCATTCCCTTCAGGTGTCGAGCCGTGACATGTCTTCCCTCTCATGCCCTTAACACGAGAAGAGGAAACTGTCCTCGCAGCTCAGTGGATGATATGGCTCCACTTTTCCTTTCATGTCAGGGTAATTTTGGACATGAGCACCTTAATAATTAGATATTCTGTTACAATTGAGGTTTAGCCTATTGAAGATGTAATTATACGAAGGTCTGAGACCCTTTGGCAGCATTGTGCTTGCAAAAGGAATATCTGAAGGAAATTGAAATCTCTCTGGTACTCGCTGAGTTAGAATAACACAAAAGTAATTTGACCTCTGTGTAACAGCAAGAGCTGAAACCACATTTACTGAGTTAATGTGCATCTTTCTGTTGTTTTATAACGAACAGTTAAAATGAGGCATTTTTAAGGAAACATGTAAGTTATTAAAATTTTTACAGCTTGAAAGTTTAATGGAGGAAAAATGTGCAAAAAGATGCTACTGGCAAATATGAAACATCTTTTTTTGGAATAATGAGATATTTAAAAGTGCTGTGAGTCCTGTGAGGTGGTTATTAAACACTAGAAATAATGAATGAACCCCTGACGGTGCACACACACACACACACCAGAATACAAACTTTAAGCCAGGATTTTAGAAAGACTGTCAATTTGACTGACTAATGAGTGCTTCTCTATAAAATCACTGCTTCGTTTAAGAGTTCCAATAACAACAACACACCTGCTAGGTTTTACACATTAAATTCATTCATAATTCATTCATATTCATAACTAATTGATGAATAATAATACATAGAGAAATTGCATTTCCTGTGAAAGTGCAGTGTGAATGCTTATTGCAGAAGAACGTGCTGAAAAACAGCTGAAATTAGCTTACAAAAACATTCTGAAATCTAGCTGAAATGAAAGAACAAGCCTAAAATAGCAAAAAAAAAGCAGAACGAACACATATTTGCCGAATTAGGTTTAATAAGCAGAAATTATCACAAAATTAGGAAATCAGCTAAAAAAATCCCTTTGAATTAGCAAAAAACATCTAAACGCAGCCAAAAAGGCAGAAAGAAGCTTAAATTACAGGAAGTGGAAAGACCTGAAACGGCCTCAAAAAAATGCAGAATTAGATGAGCAGGCTAAAATTTGCATAAAACAGCTAAATAGTAGTTGAAATAGCAGAAAAAGCTTAAACTGGTTGAAAAAAGCTGAAAGGTGCATGACAAGTGGAAATTAGCGAAGGAAGTTAACTAGGCTGAAAGTAGCAGACATTACCAAGAAAATCTTGAATTTATCTGAAACAGTTGAAATTAGCTAAGCATTTTCTTAAAATTTAGCTGACAAGAAGCTTAAATTAACAGAAGAAAGCAGAAAGAAGACATTTTTGCCCAATTAAGCTAAAAGAAGTAGAAACGAGCACAAAAAGTAGCAATTATTGTATCTGAAAAAGCTGAACTTAGCAAATAAAAAATAAAACAGCTGGAAAGTAGCTAAAAAGCAGAAAGAAGCTGAAATTAAAAGAAAGCAATTTAGAGAGCACATTTTTGCTGAATTAGGCTGGGAAAAAATTGAAATGACTGCAAAAAATGTGGTATTAGCTGAAAAATAAATTTAGCATTAAAACAGCTGAACTAGTAAAAAAAGTTGAAACTTGCAAAAATAATCTGAATGGAGCATAGTAAGCTGAAATCAGCAAAACAAAGTTAGAAGCTGCACAAAACATTGTAGATAGCAGAAAGAATCTGAAAGGAGCACAAAACAACTGAAAAAAAAAAAAAAAAAGAGCTGAAAGCAGCTGAAAAAATGTTTAAATTTTCACAAGGAAGCTGAAAGAAGCTGAACAAGAACAAATTGTGAAAGGAGCCGGAAAAGGTTGTAAACGGATCTAAAGATTTGAAGGATGTAAAATGAGCTCAGCTCATTTTCTACGAGAAAAAATGGCAGAAAAATGCTAAACATTTCAAAAAGCTAAAGTTGCACCAATACCAAACATCATAGCAGGATTGTCCTGAAAGAGCTGGATGTTTTGATTTATGATTTGTTGAAATAGCACAAAAAATTGTGGAACGAGAAAAATGCAGAAAAATATACAGAAGAAAAAAGGATCACAATAGTGTGAATGCCTGATAAGATTTCACACAATTAATGTGGAGTTGACCTGATTCAGGATTGTTGTCTAATGTAGCAAACACACACAAAAAAAATGGCTATACTGCTGCTTTTTTTGCAGATACTGAGCTAAAGTTTGGAGTCGTAGACGTAAAGAACTACAGTATTCCCAGCACAGAATATGAGCACTACCGGTAATAATAAATCCCAAGAGATTATAAATAAAGCTATTTTCAAGATTTAACCCCATTGTTAATCAACATAAAATTATCTTAGTTTTAATCTCTGGCGTGAAAGGCAGCAGGCGATATGCACTCCTTTAATTGCTCTGATTTATTTTCCCATTATCCTGAAGAAAAAATAATTTAGATGAAAAATTGTGTGAGGAAGTTTCCCCCATCTTGCCTGATATCAGATCAGACTGTCAACTTATTCAGTCTGTTTCCAGCCTCAGTTTATCGACTCCACTCTGGTCGATTTCTGCAGAGCGCTGCTTCCATTTTTTGGTCCCAACCAATCATTGAAGACTGACGTTAACATCAGTTTAAGTTTGTGCACATAGCAGTGTCGAAATGTCTGTTTAATGGTGGTTTTAGTTGAGTGGAGCAAGGACATTTCAGCATGTTCTTCCTTTTTCCTATTTAACCAGTCCAGGCTTTTATTTTAGAGAGTCACTAAAGTCAGTACCAGCTAGGTTAAACTGTTCCTGTCATGGTGCTTCAGCTCGACACATATCAGTGACACTTTGACATTGTTTTTAGTTTATCTCTTGAGAGTCTTGGCCCTTATGAGCTAACAGTTAGTGCTCCTTGGCCCTCAGTGGACTTCAGCCTTTAAAATGAAAAAAACAAACAAACAAACAAACAAACAAAAAAACAGGAGTTTCGTGGCACAGCTTTGGAAAAAAAAATCAGTCCACTTAGTCACTTAGACAGATTCAAATGTTTCTAGCCTTTGTCAAGACTTAATGTGTCACATTTAAAGATTATAGAGCTTTGTTTGTGTTTATTACTGAAGTGATGCAGGTCTTGGCAACCACATTTGAAATTTGAAATTAATTATCAATCCAAACATTTTTTTAGCCACTTCTTCCTTTTCAGGTTGTGGAGGAGTGGATGCATTTCTCTAGTGGTCATTGTTGGTGAGGCGGGGGGCACCCTGGACATGTTGGACGTCCAGCACAGGAACACAAAGAGACAAATGACACAGCCATTCTCATTCACAACTAGGGACAATTTAGAGTTACCATTTAATCTAACGTCATGTTTATAGTCAGTAGGTGGACCTGGAGTACCTGAAGAATATGAAATCTCCACACAGAAATGCCTGGAGGGGAACCTGCAACCTCCTTGTTGAGAGGCAGCAGTCCTACTCTTCTGTACCACTTAAATTTATTAGTATTTCCCAAATATATACAAACTAATAGAAACATACTGATGAATGGTGTCTGGAGGGTTGAAAATAACTATTTGTAACCCAGCACTGGGTCATATTTGGACCAAGCCAACACTGGGTAGTTTTCCCTTCAACAGGGTTGGGTTAACGGTTAACACCGTGTACTGGGTTAGGTTCTCCTACCAAAAAGACCATTCTATAGAACCTCACTTCAAAAGATCTGAATTGTCACTACAAAGTTTGACTATTTTCTTTTGTTGCAACGTCGTTATACAATTTCTATTTTCTTCTTTTGAGATCTTCATGTTATGCTGAAAAAAAAACCATCCTTGCTGTTAAAGACACCCCTGTTGAGGAAAGTTCACTGACCAGAAAACACAGTGTTAAGTGAAATAACACTGTGCTGCCTACAGATATCTTTCTTGTGGCTTTGTATGCTCAGGCATGACAGGTACTGATTTTTTTTAAATAGCAAAAAAAAAAAAAAAAAAAAAAAAAAGGCTGATTTCCCAGCCAGCTGATCAATCAATAAACTTCCTATTTGTGCATTACTAGTGTGACTCATTCAATGACCAATCATATTCATTCAACCTTTATTTATACAGACTAATCCCATTGATCCTCAGGGACTCCTTTACAAGAGAGACCTGATTTTAACAAAGAGTGATCAGAGGACAACAAATACAACAATAGACAATCATAAAAGGATGCATACAAATTGAGAATAACAAGTAAAAATAAAATGGTATTTAATTTTTTTTTTTAACAAAAAAACAGCTACGTTGTAAAGCGGTGTAGAAAAGTAAAAACAGGAATATGCCTGCATTGGTTTTTCCCATGAACTTAGATATTTGAAGCCACTTAGAGAGGTCAAGGTCGAGAGCTTCAGATTTTTTTTGCAAGATATTCCTGGATACAGGAGCGGAGTAAGCTCTTTTGCCTAGTTCAGTCTGCACTGAGGGAACACTGCATGTAACGTCCTGAGAGCGCACGCTGTAGCTGCACTCATGCAGTGACACGTAGGAAGAGATGTATGAAGGCCAAGCAGTGATTTAAAGATGAAAATATACCACTGAGAGAGTCTACATGAATTTAATGATGCCCAATAACCAGTGAATAGGGTGCAATGATGGGTACGGTAGTTACCGGTACAGCCAGTTATGAAACTTAGCGCACCGTGATAGACAGCATCCAGCATCTGCAGGGTGCTTGTAGGAGCATTCCTGTAAATAATGTCACCGTAGTCATTGGAGGGAAGGAAAGTAGCAGCTACCGGGCACAGTATTCCTAGTTAGACATGATCTATTTCTGAAAAAGAAATCCAATTTAACTGTGTTTCCTTACCAAGTTTTCCACGTGGAGCTTCAAACAGAGATGCGAATCGATCAAGATACCCAAATATTTATAGAAATCAACAAACTCAATAGGGACACATTTTGAGAATAAAATCCAAGGAATAACTGCTGGGACCGACTTCCTGTTTGCAATCAGCATCCCTTTGGTTTTGTTGGCGTTTAGGTCAAGTTTGAGATGGAACAAGTCTGACTGGATGATGTCGGAAGCGGACTGCAAAAGCTGGAAAACGTTAGCAACTGTTTTAGCTCAACAATAAACAACTGTATCATCAGCATAGAAATTTAAGGATGCATCAGAGATGCTCTGGCCTACATTACCTATGTAGATTGTAAAGAGGGTGGGACCTAAGACTGAGCCTTGTGGTACACCATTGTTGACTGTTAAATAACTAGAAGTATCATTATGTCGAACACACTGCCTCCGATCTGAAAAATAGTTAGAGAACCAACCAATGGCATGTTCTGAGAAACCAGTTTCTGAGAGTTTATGACACAAGATGTTATGATCCACAGTGTCAAAAGCTTTAGACAGGTCTAAGAAAAGTGCAGCA
>JARVGS010000736.1:21618589-21629068 GCA_031762315.1 Hypsolebias antenori
CCGCATCGGCGACATACACCAGAAAAATAGGTTATAGTGGCTCAACTGTATGATTTGTCTTTTTCTTGTTTTTCGGTTTGTGAACATATTTTGGAATGTAGGCTGACTAGGTGCAGACCCTGACAATACCACCACCAAGTTTCAGAACAAAGATATGAGATTTCTGTTGCTGTAGAGCTTTTAGTCTACGATCTCCGTGAAAATTTGTAGATTGTTCTGGCATCATTGTTCATTTAGCCAACTCCTTTAGGCAGACATTGTCAACCTTGCTCACCAGACAAATGAAAGATAAACCTGTCACCATGTGGTAGTTGCAAACCTAAAATAGCCTATGATCAAAACGAACCACCTTCTTTCTCACAGGTGACAGCAGATCACACAGAGAGACTAATCATCTCTATAAAGGTTGTGTTCCAGAGATGGCTGACCCTTTCACTGAGTCCCAGAGGGAGTAGACATGCCAATTTAAAATTGTCTCTTGTTTTACATGAAGTAGATCTGAGGCCCAGTTCAGTCAAATAATAATTAAGCTCTTGCACAAGACTGTTGGGTGGTGTCAACCTTCTTGCACTACACCTGTCAGACTGGTATTGAAAAGATCATCCGGTGACATTATGAGTTTTCTTATGTATGTTATGAGGCTTCCAGTGGTCGCTTAGGGATGGTGCTCAGCTGAGTTTTTAAGTTTCTGGAAACAGGAAACTGCAGGCAAATCAAATACAGTATTTTTTTTTCTTCCATCTTTATCATTTGCACCATTGTTCAGTGCTTTCCTGGTGATGGAATCACGGACATTAACCATCAAAGTGAAACTGCTCTGATCTTTAGTGACCTATTTGATTATTCTTTGATTCCCCTGAAGTGAGAGGTCCTGGGAGGTAACACCAAATCTGAGGTGTTGAACACGTCTGAGTATAGAATGGGGGTGTTCAAATCTTTCGAAGCGGATTTTTATCAGCTATTACTGCAGCATATGTTGAGATTTGGACAAAATGCTTTTTTTTTTCTCCCCTAAGTTATAATTTCACACAAACACATTTTGAAGATGAAAATTTGACCAGCCCTTATATATTAGCCATTTAGAGATTGGAAATAAAGCAGATGTTACTTGCAAAGAAAAACAAAGGCAAATGGTTCTTCTGTGTTTTAAAGGGTTAAATAAACCTTTGAGTCCACTAACTGCTGATTTGGGGTGCATTCACACCAGCCCTGTTTAGTCCACTTTAATCAAACTCTAGTCCGTTTTGCCTAGAAAGTCCAATTCATTTGGGAGGGTGTGAATGCGCAATCGAACTCTGATGCGAACAAAAAAGCGAACTCTGGTCCGCCTAAATGCCTAGGTCTTGGTTCGGTTGAAGTGAACTCTGGTGCGAATTCAAATGCCTTGTGAATGCAAGCGGACTGGAGACCGCTCCAAATGCAGGAAGTGGACTACAGCGCAGGGCATTCTGGGTAAATGCAGCCAAAACAAAAGTGCATTTCTCTTACCTCATATGGAGTCATCTGCCGCCTTGTCTTCTGCTCATGCTGAGTTCATCGCCACTCCATTTTTGTTTTTAAAAAGTGGGTGGAAAAAGGTGAAACACCCACATCTGCTTCCACCCTCATTTACCCCACTCTGGGCCCCTGAGCAAGGCCCTTAACCCCCACCATCTGCTCCCTAACAGGTCTCTCTTGAAAATGAGTTCTCGTGGCTCAATGAGACTAAATAAAAGGTAAATGAAATATGAAAAAAATGTTTCCAGAAGAAGTGTCTTCAGAGGTTTTTGTGTTGTTTCCTTCAGTAGTTCTTGGTGCAGCGCCACCACAGGCAGGGTGGACAGGTTGGCTCGATTGACTCAGTGCAGTGTGAATGCGAACTGCACCAGCTGAAAATGTAAACAAATGTTCTGAATTTCGGTCCCCAATCAAACCGAGTCTACCAGACTATCAGGTGTGAAAACATCCTATACGCCATATAAATGAGCTGGTATGATTTGTCCTGGCAGATACTTAACAATAACTTTTTTAAAGTAACTAAATGGCTAGTCATTTTATTTTCACTCATTAATTTGAGTTTGTTGATCTACTTTTAAGGCTTGCATGAAAATCTGTTGTTTCACATCCTATTTATCCAAAAAAGTATGTAAAAGTTCACAAAGTTGGAAAGCGTGTCGTTCAACAAAGCGGTTGTTGAGCTCGAATGAGGATTGTGAAGTTGGAAATAATTGTATTTACTATTGAGAAATTATGCAAATGTCTTCAAATGCATGTTGGGCAATCACGACAAATTGATTAAAGTTTTGATTGAAGCCAAGATTTCTGCTGCTGAAGGAATCCGAGATGTGCTTTTTATAAGACGGCTAATCAGACGGAAAAAGTCGTTGTACAATCAGAGTAACATAATGTCTAATTAATCAAATAAGAAAGGAAACACACACACGCTGCACAGAAAAGTGGGCAACACTGATTCCTCTGAGCCCTGTAGGTGTGGTCCACTCCTCCTGCGATGGCGATTAGCACAGCCGATCATTGGTATTCACTTCTCGCTTCCTGTTCACCCCCACATTTTTTTCCCTTCTTGACAGAGGACTGTGGTTTAAACGCCGGGGGGAACGCTTCATCACCGCTAGATCTGATCCAATTAAATACAGATTTAATCAGCTGTGGTCGGCCAGTGAATACGCAATGTGAACAAGCCAATTTAACTGGTCCAGCAGCGTTGGAGCTGGTTTCCATCTCCAGGCCAGAAGATTGGCTTTGAGGGTGACGCACCTTGATCTTATCCGACCTGTCTGTAAAGTAGATCCGTGTATCTGCAGATGGGCTGGAGATCCATTTCATTAGATAAGTGATTGAAACAGCTTCTAATTCTCCGCAGCGATGACCTTTAACCCACTGGTTTAGTGTTGCGAGACACTAAGGTGGCTGTGGGGAATCCATGTGACGTCCTGCTGATGCTAATGCTCATTTAATCACTGATTTATTGGCTGCATAATATTCGCAGCGAGCGGGAACAATCTTTTTTGCTCGGGCAGTTTGCTACTGCCCGCACGGAAAGCACGATAAAATGGATTGTTGAAACATTTCGCTCTGCAGAGGAAGCAGTCCTGTGATATGAAGTAAAGCTCCCGAGTGCCCCATCAAAGTCCACGGTAACTGCTGTGTCACCTTCAGAGTTTCCAGGGAGGAACGTACAGGGGAGCTGCTGCAGAGCTTGCTAATGAGAAGTTATTGGAAAACGGGCTGCTTTTTAACATAGCTCCATGTCTGGGGTCATTTTAGTTATGACATGGGACTTAATTACAGATGAGTGTGTATTTGTGTGTAATTGTGTCTAGCTGTGTTGCTGGGGAAAATGGCCTGTCTGGCTGTCACTCAGATGTGTATAGCATCAATAAATAATGTCAGTCTCAGCTAGCCGTGCGCCACACAATGCAAACACAACAAACCACAACGCTAAAAGCATTGTTTATCGTCAGAGTCAAATCCAGTCAACATAAAAACAAACAAACAGAACAACAGCAACTTGTTGCATGAACATAAAAGCACCAAAGCTCATGTTCAGTAACCCAGGTATAAAATCTAACAATTTTCAGTCTTGTCATCTGGACGTATTTATTTATTTGTTTATTTATTTATTTAGTGCTGAGACGTTTCATTTTCATCAGACTGAAGAAACACCAAACAAAACTGATTCTCCCCCAACAGCTTACTCCAAAGTGGAAAAAAAAGCAGTTATGTTGGTGCTAAGATGGTCTGTGGACCATGACAATGAATAATAGCCAGCTTTTTTATTTTTTTATTTTTATTTTTATTTTTTTGGTGGTGGTGGTGGGGGGGGGGGTTCTTATGAGACAAAGCAAATATTTATGCATGGATGGATCCATTCATCCATGTCCAACTAACTTTACAGTGCTAGATTGTATTCGTTTATTTGTAACAACATGGTCAGATTTCTTTGAATTTACCTTTACATTGCTTACTGACACAAAAAGCAATTTTATTGTATGAACAAGTACTTTGTTAGGATTGTGTCATTCAGTATTGAATGAGTAAAAGCATTTAATCTCAAGTATTAGGATTAAATTTTAATTCAATATCAGCTAAAACAGCAAAAAAAAAAACTGGCAGGTTATTTTAAAAGATACTGAGTCTCTGTTTAACAGATTAACATAAAGGTGGAAGGATGAACAAAATATAAAGTAGTTGTATTTCATTTTAGCGCTTAAGTAAAATTTCCTATTTTCCAGAATATTGCTTATGTTATTCTGCTCTTCATAAAGTAGTGTTGCTAGACTTACAGCCTGATGATAGCTTGTCAGTTTGCCGGGTGAGCCTGTAGTGGGCTGTTTGCCAGTAGACACAGTTACTAGTAGCTTTGGGTGAACATGTTTAAAAACAATGTTAACCTAAAAAGAGAAATATGCAATGCACAGGCATATTAAGCACAAGCTCTTTTCAAGTTTGTTGGTAATTATTTCTGGAAAAATTTCCCCCACCTATCCTGCTCACGTCAGGCTCTTTATAGTATTTAATTTTCACTGGACCTGCTGATAAATCTTGTGCGACATGAACATATTCTGGCAATAACGCTGAGCATACCCGAGACCTTACGTCTACTTTATAATCCTTTCAAAATAAACTACAATGACAGAAATAGACATTGGCATATTGCAAGTTGCTTCGCTTTTCATCTTGTTTTTTTGGGGGTGGGGGGTATGAGCTGTAGGTGTTGTGTCAAAAGCATGACGATGATGATGATAATAATATTCATTATTATTAACAACAACAATAATAACAATAATAATATAAAAAACCTTTGACTGGAGAAGCACTATTAGAAAACAACTTGTGTCACTACCAAGTGCCAGTGTCATAAAAATAACTAAATGATTACATTAAATCTTCAAATTTAGTCATTTTAATTAGACTTTGAATATATAAAAATCACTGCCATAATTTTGAGTAAGATGGTCATCTGTTATTTGGTACCAAGAACCATATGAAACGGCTGACTTTTAATGAGGGGGAAAAAGTTTATGGGAACAGCCAACTGACAGCTTGCAGCAACAGGTAGCCCTACTCTGTGCCACAACTGAAGAAAACCCCACACTGTCTCTGACATCTCATTAGAAGAAATTCAAACTAAAGTAACAATGCGACTGAAAATTTTAGCCATTTTGACTCAAACTTTTTAAAACCACAAAATACCTTGAATTTGGACTGAAGAAAACAGGACTGATATAGTTAAAATTGGCTGTAGATATACCCGTTCAACCAGTAATTTAAAATTAGTTTACCCAAAGTCAAGAAGCAACATAAGGAGGTTGAGAAATTTTTTTTTTCTATTAAAAAAAACACTTTTATTTTGAATGAAATCAGTACATTGTGTGGAAAAATCAGCAGATATTAACAGGGGTGGGGGGGGATTCAGCATGCGAGTGACTTAATGCAAACAGTTTCTCATTTTCTTATTCTTTAATGTGTACATTGGGCTATCAAATTGTTGCATATTCTGAGCATCATCAAGATTTGGAGAAGTTTGCAACATTTTAATGAAACACCAACGGTGCCTTCAGTTTATTGCATTGCTCAAGAAAAACATATCAGTCTCAGTGTTTTGCCAATGAAAGGTCTAAAGAGGTGTAATCTGTTAATTGCTTTGAGAAACATTCCCAGTTATAACTGTGAGTTTCAGGCCCATGTGGCTCTCGCTTTTTTTCCCTACTACTGTATAGGTCATCAGTCTTTAATTACTTCCTGTGTTTAAAGGACTCACCTCACTAGTTATTTTCACGTGCAAATGAGGAGAGAAGCCCCGCGTGGCTGTTCAGTCCTGCAGGATGGCTCTTCTGCTGTAGTCTGATATCTCAAACAGAGATGTGTTTGAAGTGCTCGGTTGGGTGCCTGCGCTGTCTGAACTCAGGCGACAATCGTGGGTGCTTGCTCAACCCAGCCCCGTCGTACAGCGTTGCCACTTCCTTTGTATTTGCACACCGAACAAACAGGAAATTGTGTTCATTTGTATGCAAATGCACTTGTCCCTAAGGCTGGGATTTTGAATTAAAAGTTTTACCGTCCCATTAATTCCAAATTATGCTCAGGCGCTGACATTGGCTCCTCCACCCGGCGTGGTTCGACGTGCCATCCAAACGCATCTCTGTCAGTTTTGTTTGCCATCTGCGAGACGGGCTCAGAATTTGGATTTAATCTGGTCCGCTGATTTGCAGATTGATCGTCTGCACTTCGCTGCAATCTCCTCTTAATTATCTCCAGAAAATATGCAAAGATTTTTTATTTTTTTGGGGGGATGTGATTGATATTTGAAAGCACTTCTAGAGACGGACACGAGCAGGCCTTGGAGTGGCTGACTGACAAGTTGTGAGAAGCATAGTGAATGAGAGGGAGTGGGAAAAGCCGCCGGTGTGTCACACCTCATCAGCCCTGCTCATTAAAATACAAGTACAACACTATAAAAAATGTATGACCCCGTCAGTGGCGTGTAGCATGTAAAGCTTCATACCGACAGTCGTGAATATGAAAAATTAGCACGTACGCATCCACTTCTCATAAATGGCCTTGCCTTTTCATAATACAGTACTGTGAATTAGGCTGTGATACTGTACTTAATCTCTCACTTGATGTATTGGTGATCCATCTATAGGCATTGAAAAGTAAGTGTCGGGCAGCTCATTAAAAGTCACAATATGTAAATGGTCTAATCCGAGGTAATGTTCTTACTGCCTGCTGCCAAAAAGCAAAGTTGTGATTATGTCTTCACCTGCGTCTGTGTGAGTGCAAGATTTTACGGAAACTCTCAGAAAGTAATTGTTGGATAAACATCTACAACTGAGTCATTTTTGGAGTGATTTTGATTCAAGACGGCCGTCACAGATAAACCAACTTAGCAAACACCGCTTTAACCAAATGAAACTTTCAGAACGTGGTTATTAGATGAAAATCTGCAACTGAGTCAACCCAATTTAATATGGCTGTCACAGCTACTTGATCTTTGCAACACAAAATTTGCTATAACTTGATAAAAAACATTGCAAATAATGAGATAAAGACTGTCGTAGTTTGCAATGTGTATTTGTCTAGTTGGTCCACTCCAGGAGTTTACTGCTTGGTGGGGAAACAGTTTACTGGAACTCCTCAGACTGATGAAGCCCTCCGGATAGAGGGCGAAACGTCGCTATAAAAAAAGAAACTGTCCAGATGACCTGACTGAAAATTGTTGGATTAAACATTACCATTTTCAGACGCTATATGGCGAGCCACCTTCATCTCGCTCTGGAACTCCTGGAGCAAACGTCAAAGCGGCTGCATTTCGCTGCGCCGCCCAAGCGAAATGCATCCGATTTGACCATTAAAGTGCATTTATTGAGCAAAAGTCAAACTGTTTTTAAGTGGTTATCTTGGTAAATTTTTATTAAAGTCCTCCCATGCACATTCCCGCAGCCACCATTTGGCAGTCAATCGATTTTTGGCACAACACCGTCCTATGTTTCTGGGTGGTCAGGGATGACGCATAATAGATGCGACTTTTACGGCAAACCTATACTGTGTACATAGTTTCACTCCACCTCATGTACCACATGTGATGTGACCTTGAAGTGATTTGTTTATGTTTTTTCCACTTTTATTAGACGTATTTGAACTGATGTGACTTATACAGCGGTGCAACGTCTACGGCGGCAGATACGCTACTTGCATGTTCCCTGGCCTTTAGCTGCATGTAAATGTTAAAAAGGACACGCGTGTTCTGCCATTCCGTAAACAGGATTGTGCCGGCTTCCTAACGTGGACGTTATGTGTACGTTTGGAATTCTTACTAAACTCGTTTGTGTAAATGTTTAAACAGGAAGACGGTCTGCAGCTCCGTGGATAGAAAAACCCCCAGGAGTGGGTTTGGGTCAGATTTCTGCTCGTCCACATGTTGACTGAAGCAGGTCTGGCAACGTGGACAAGACGTCTCCCTCTTTGATGATCCACATTTACGACTATTTGCCCTGTGTGGACCTGGGTGGGCCAGATATATTCTTAAGGTCAGCGTTGTGAACCTTTAAAGCCGCTGCCCCGTCCATCCATCACTCTGACTGGCAGCGCATACACCCAACCTCGAGTCGTCCCCCCCCTCCACAGTAAAGCGATCCATACAGAGGAGCAGTAGCATATATAGCAGAATGCCCATTTTTAGTCCTCCCAGGGAAGATCAACACCCCGGCTCGTGTTTGTGTGCCATTTACAAACCTTCTTGTGAAACTTCGACACTGCTATCTCTGTCTCCATCTGCCTGCATTAAGACTGACGCTATCAGGGCGTCTGGTGTGACGTTGAATAAATACTTCCAGCTTTCACAGAGCCTAATTATGACTATCGAGATCAGACTGTTCAGTCCTTTTAGAGGAAGGTCTACAGGATCGATGTCTTTTATATTTAAAATCTTTACCTTAAAACAAAAGTCTCATCAGATAACTGTGTGTGGTGTCACACGTCACTTCATAATCTAAACTGCTTCTACACCCTCTCCCCCTCCCTGTCTGTTTGTGCAGCTTTGCCTCGCCCTGTTTGGGCATCCATCATCACGATACTACTCATTAGCCGTGTGGTTACAACATGCATCAGACTCCGAGGGATCTGGGAAAACTTGCTGCTATTTCTGGTTTATAGGCAAATAGCCCAGGCGGACAGGAATAGAGTTGAAGTAATCATCAAATGGAGCTCATTCCGGACTTTTTAATCTCGTCAACAGAGGATGTTTTCATCCGGCGTTAAACAGTCACGGTGGACAAACGGAGGCTTTGCTTACGGCGTCGCGCATCATAAAGGGAAACGTGTCGCCGGTGATCAGAAATCATAGCAGGCTTTTCACAGCGTTTGTGTTTAATCACCTGCTCTTGAAAGGCCGAGTCGTTCGATAATAAATAACTGGCAGACTGATCCGCCTGGGAAATTAGTAGTGAATAGGACAATCTTATTTACTTTTGTTCTGTTAGTCAAATATATGAAGAGGACTCAAATTCGCAACGTGTTTTCATCTTCTCTATTTTGTTTCCCCATTTTGACCAGCTAATCAAAAGATCTAATGATCCTTGACACCTTTGTTTACTGCAGACAGAATATCACTATCAAAAGATGTGGGGATTCATTTGTTTTGCCTTTTGAACTAGAATATTGTAAAATATTATAAAAATACAACTTTTAAGAGTTTAAACTAAGCTGTCGTCGGCATATAATAGGAATAAAATGGACCGAGAAAGCCACGCAAATAAAAAAATATTTCTACATGTACGTTCGCTGATCAGCCACTGTTTAGAGTCAGCTATGAAGACAGACTTGACAAACTTGAATATCTACTAAAAAAAAAAAAGCAATAAAATACTAAAGTCTGATAGGGAGTTCCCTGCATGTTGTATGTTCAGCAGTTAAATCTAGTCAGGTGACAGAAACTGCTCCGGCAGGTCTCTTCAAAGGTACATTTTACTGAATCTATCTTTGTCGGTCCTGACACGCCACCATCCCCCCCACGCCGAGCATCACTTTATCGTCAAGACATCATAATCCCGATTGACCGCCTGAACGTGAATTCAAACGCATCGACTCGTCGCTGATGAGGCAGCCGCTCTGTCAACACAAACAGCGCCGCTGTGGCAAGACTCCAACCAATGTCGCTTTATCTGAGTCAGACACATTTACACCAAAGTAAAAAAAACAAAAAAACAGATAATGAAGTTGAAAGAGAGCAGCAAGAATGACACTGGTGGAAGTTGGAAAAACTATAAACTCAGACTACATGTGCTAACGCTTGGTACCAAAATCAAAATGATTCATGCATCGCCTGTGGCTACTGTATTGTTAATGTGATGGCTCAGGATATACTTAGCCACCTTTATGGTTATAATTAGGCAAAGCAAACTGTTTCATTGTTTCCTGCTCTCTTAAAAGAGTGCGTCGTTCATTTTATGCTTAATGACAGAGTTGTAGCTGTGCTCCATTGTGGGCTTAATTTCCAGTCATACAGTAGTCCCTCGCTACTTCGCAGTTCGTTTATCGCGGACTCGCTCTATCGCGGTGTTTCAAAATAAGATTGGACATGACACACAATTGGCTGATTGATGGATGAGCCGCACGATCCACATGGAATTTTTATTTAAAATATATGTATTTTTAATTATTTAGCACCTGGTGTACATTTGTGCAGCCCATTCTGCAGGATAAGGTTCCTGCTGCAGCTGATCAGCTGTTCACCGTGCAGAGCAAAGTGGGCGTGGCCAAGAGCGCTTGCAGGTGGCAAAGAGCAGAGGCGGCAGGGAGCTGAAATCATATGTTCTCTTTTAGAGCGTTTAGAGTTTAGAAACGGTGTTTAGAATATTGCAAGAGTGTGGGAAGGGTTTAGAACGTCTTTATATATACAGGGGACCCCCGGTATCCGGCGTTCCCGGTAACCGGCGTTTCACGTATCCGGCCCCCCCCCGCCCGTGACGTCATCGGCCG
>JARVGS010000736.1:21701931-21716500 GCA_031762315.1 Hypsolebias antenori
TTTAATTATTTTTTTTTTTTTTTTTCAAATGTAATTCCGTTTTTTTTTTTTTTTTTACCAAATGTGATTCCGGCCACTTCTGCTTTGGCCACATCCACTTCGGCCACTTCGGCCACTTCGGCCACTTCAGCCACTTCAGCCTTCCGCTTTGGCTCAATGTGATACCCTTATTTTTTCTTTTTCAAATGTAGTTTTGTTTTTTCCAAATGTGATTTTGGCCATCTCCGCTTCAGCCACTTCCGCTTTGGCGTAATGTAATTCTGTTTTTTTATTTGTATTTTTTCAAATGTAATTCCACTTTTTTTCAAATATGATTCTGGCCACTTCCGCTTTGGCCACTTCCGCTTTGGTGTAATGTAATTCTTTTTTTTTTTTTTGTTTCAAATGTAATTCGATTTTTTTTTTCAAATGTGATTCCGGCCACTTCTGCTTTGGCCACTTTCGCTTTGGCCACTTCTGCTTTGGCTCAATGTAATTCCATTTTTTCAAAAATAATTCCATTTTCTTTAAATGTGATTCTGGCCACTTCCACTTTGGCCACTTCCGCTTCAGCCACTTCCGCTCTGGTGTAATGTTATTCCGTTTTTTTTTTTTTTTTTTTTCCAAATGTAATTATGTTTTAAACGTTGTTCATTTACACCTCAGGGCCACCGTATGTTTCAGATAAGTCAGGAGAGTCAAACTCACTTATAAAAGGGGGCCAAAATTAAAACCTTTTTTAAATTAAGGGCTAGTTTCGGAATCTCCACTAACTCAAGTTAGATACCCAACATTTTTTCTTAGTTGCAGGTTCCTCAACAAGAGTTTGATTGTTCTCATTGGACATTTTCTCTTGCACTTTTTACATCATAATCAAAGATTACTGAAAAAAAATTGTGACAAAACTATTTTATGTTTAAAATATAATCTTGGGGGCCAGATTAGATGCAAACGAGGGCCACATTTGGTCCCAGGGCCTTAAGTTGGACACATGTGAAATGAGTTATTCAGGCTTTAACAAGGCCACCAATTGGGTAAAAATCACTGCATATAATATTGTACATTATATAACAATTGAAAGGATAAGATTATATACAGTAGTGTGCTAATACTTACTTTAAATCCAGCAGGATTTTATTGATTCATGTATCATGATGGCATCATGCTGTCAGCTACAACTGTTGAACACAGACAGAGTTCTTATCCTTAGTATGTTCATGAAATAACATTTTAAACCGACTTTGCCACTCACAATTCCAAAAGTTCAAACAAGCATGTTCAATCTCTGATCTGTGCAGCTGAAGGAAAGCAACAATCTTCCTTTAATCTTACTCTCAGAACGCGCAGGGAACCTTAATGATCTCAATTTCAGCTTCAGTTCACCCGAGAGCTCCAATCTGCGCTCCCTGGTGCGATGTCTTCACATCTTTTCAAGACGCTGCATCCGACTTGACACTGCTGCAGCTTCAGGTCATTGTACGTCAGCTCGTCTCTTTCACATAAAGGCACTCGCCCGAGCAGGAGTTTAAGGTGAAAACAGGGGAAGAGATGTCCTGGAATCCAAAATGCCAAAATTTAATACCTCGAGAATTACATAATGTCAGCTCAGAAGGGTGATGTGGCTGCTTACTGCTGATGTCAGAACACTGTTTGGGAGCTTGATGTGTCAGAGCTCTCTTGATTTTGTGAAAGATTTATTAGAAGATCAGCAAAAATCCTCCTCAGGGAACACACTCAGTCTCGTTGGTTGAGGGCAGCAGCAAGACTCGTGGTAAAATTTCAAAATCTGAAATAACCAATGTTGCCTCACTTAGAAAGAAAAATCTTTGACTTATTTATCTTTATTTTTAAGTCATAAACGACCTAAGTGAGCAGCCCACTAATTTGTGGTTCTGAGAAGTGACGTCTTGAGCATAGAAAGAAAGCGTTAACATGCACTTGAACTATAACAGCATTAAACTTCCTAGAGGGGCGCTTTGCTTTCACACACATCAATTTGGGCTTTTGCCAATCTTCTTCTGATCACTTGACTAATGTGTTGACAGCTTCAGGAAAGCATTGTCTGCTACAACTAGCAGGCTATGTGTAGAAAAAAAATTTTTTGAACATTAAAAAGGACACAATTTGATTCTGATCCAGGGTTCAAAAAAGTGTGACAATGCAAAATAAGTATGCGTTTGATGTGAGGTCAATGTAAAACATACATTTTATGTGTATTTCAGTATGTTTTCACCATTTATGAGAGTGATATTTAAAAAAAAAAAATCGTTCAAGATTATTTCAAATAAGAATTTATTGCCTTTCTCTTGAGTCTCATAAAATCTGGTGCTTTGCCTCGTCAAACCTTCACCAGTTTCCCTGAATCTCACCCTCTAATCTGACCGTGAACTTTTTGCAATACAGTCTAATCTTTTCTTCATCCGGTTGCATTTCCTGTCACACTTCTTTTTTCCCCTCTTGTTTTAATTTTAGACACTTTCACTCCAGTCCATGCAATGCTTCCTAATCGCGTCCCACCCACATCAGCTCCATCCTCCTTTCCAGATTTAGCTGTAATCTGTCATTTCTGGTTGCTCCATCTGTACAGCACTCAACAGCTGGGGACCTACACAAACAAGTGTGTGCATGTGTGTGTGTGTGTGTGGGGGGGGGGGGGGGGTGTACCTTGTAGGGACCATTTTTACAAAAACAAAAAAAAAGCATGCATTGTGTGAACCGACTGCTCTTTGGGGACCTGGCTTTGGTCCCCTTAGAAGTCTCGTTGGGGGGTTAGAGGTTAGGGGTTAGGTTTAGGACTAAGGTGTGAATTGCAAATGGGTTATGGTTAGGCATGTAATGGTTCGGTTTAGGGAATGGGTCAGGGTTAGGTTATAGAAAATGAATGGAAGTCAATGCAAAGTCTTCAAAAAGTATGGTTACAAGAACGTGTGTGTGTGTAGGGGGTGTATGTGTGAGTGTGTGTGTTGTGATGTGAACATCACACAACCATTGATTGACTCAAAATTAATTTTGTGCTTTTAAGTCACATATCAAAGTCATCTTGGTCCAAAATGTTGTCAAGTATCAACAACGTCACTCTGTTGCTGTTACAAAATGCTCTCTCTTCATTTTAGGCAGACATGTTTCAAAATCTGTTTTTCATTAAAACAGGTGTGCATACAAAATTACTTTCTGTTATTCTCAATTCAATATTACCTTCTAATTGCCGTCAACACGTTGAAGCTGTAATGTTCAGAAATTTGTGTCTATTCTTGACGACAAAGGTTTGAGTCAAAATTTTAAAACAAGGAGAAATTTTCAAACTACCAGTAAGTGGATTCTAAATCCAATACATACAACTACATTCAACTGGGGGCATTTTGTATAGTTGGGAGAAGGTACGCCTGTTATCAAAAGGCTGCCGGAACCTGCGGGTCCCCGAACCAACAATGTCAAAAAATGTGGGTGGTAAAGGTGAAGCCCCCACACACGCCTCCACCCTCATTTGCCCCACTCACGTCTCTTAACCCCCACCATTTGCGCCCCCGGATGCCCTAATCAGCAGCTCTCTGCTCCACACAGAGGGCTGTGGTAGCTCGGTGGTCTGAGGTTGCGTCAGGAAGGGCATCCGGCATAAAATCAATCGCCAAGTCTTCGTGTGAGTTAGTTCGCTGTGGCGACCCCTGATGAAGGGAGCAGCTGAAAGAAGAAAAAAAATGTATGCATCAAGATGTCTGCATCAAGGGTGAAATTTACCTCTGAGCAAGAAG
This sequence comes from Hypsolebias antenori, assembly GCA_031762315.1. Lineage (NCBI taxonomy): Eukaryota > Metazoa > Chordata > Actinopteri > Cyprinodontiformes > Rivulidae > Hypsolebias > Hypsolebias antenori. Next base: position 21,705,660 of record JARVGS010000736.1, read on the forward strand.
GTTGCTGGCTAAAATCCTGGCCGAGGATCTTTCTGGGCGGAGTTTGCAGTGGCTCTCTGTGCATGCGTGGGTTTTATCTAGGTACCGTATTTTCCGGCATATAAGTCGCAGGTTGTTTCATAAATTTGTAAGTTCTGCGACTTACACACCGAAACGACTTATATGTTTTTTTTTTCCATATTCATATTGCAATTTTTGACTGATGCTTGAAACATTCATTCATTCTGACATGAACCATTTGCAGCTGCTAGAGGCGTGAGAAGGCCACCCATCAATCCATCCATCCATTCATCACGGCTACGGCTGTGAGCTCGGAGTGGGGAGGAAGTGGGCAGCGAGGTGCGTGATCCCCGGGAATCAGTGAGGTGTGGGTGGGGGATGCTTTAGAGCTGCAAGCCACCTTCGTCCACGCTCCGATGGCGGAGCAAAGAAAGTCAAACAGCTTCATTTCGCTGCACCGCCCAGGCTAAATGAAGCAGTTTTGACCATTAAAGTGCATTTATTAAGGAAAAGTTAAACTGACACACACCTTTGCTATAATGTTGAGCAAAATAATTGTTTTTAAGTGTTAATCTTGTTAAATTTCGAAGAACTGCGACAGCCAGTCCTCCAGTACTGGTGCGACTTATACACCAGAAAATACGGTACTCCTGTTTCCTCCCACAGACCAAAAACATGCATGTTAGACTGATCGGTAACTCTAAATTCTCCCTAGGTGTGAGTGAGAGAGTGAAGTTTGTCACATTAGACTCTATGTGTTTCTGTGATGGACTAGAGACAACGCCAGGGTGTCCCCCACCACTCGCACAGTGATATGGTATATGGGCACCAGCAACTGCTGTGACCCATCAAGAAAAGACCAGGTAAATGTAATGGATGGAAGCATCAAATTTTTCAATTTTCTAACACTTCTTAAGAATCTGTGGTGTAATGATCTGATTCCTGCTTGAGGAATTATGACGTTACCAAAGAAATGGAAGTCAAATATGTCTTAGTTTAAAGAATACTGTAGGTCATGTTCATGTTAACCACAATGTTTTTATAGTTAAAAACTTAAACAAAACTGATTGTAGTAAAAGATCGCATCAAAGTTTTGCGCTTGCTGAACCTTCACAGGAGTATTTTTTTACTTTACTCTGTTTCCCACACATGAAATGACTTCCTCAGATGCTACCAGATATCCCAACTCTCTTCCCTGGAGCATTATTTGACCAAAAATCACACTGACAAGCAAATCTTGTAAACGTCTTTCCTCCCCCTGCCCCCACCCCCACTTTTTTTGTGTGTGGTTTCAAATATTTTGCATTTACCATTTAGAAAAAAAACAATCTGCGTCATTAGGAAATATTACAAAACGAAACCCAGTCATAAAGACGATAACTCAGGGAAAATATTTAGAATTTCACAAACAGTTTTGGTTTATACGATGTCATCGTGTTGCACGGGCTGATCCGCGCTGGTTTCAGCAGCCAGCTTTGTTTTATCCTGCTGAGTAAATAATCTTTGAGGCTGAAGCCAAGCATCTGTTTCGAAGCACATTAAGACTTGTGAGAGCCCCATTACAATAGCAGGTCGTAATGATAGACGAGATGTTCAAAAAAACAAAATAAATAAACTTATGAAACAGAGTGACGTGTCACTGCTGGAACTCATAATGCTGGAAATGTCGATGTAAAAAGTGATTTTAAAATAAATTTTTATACGATTTGGTGTAACAATTTTTCTTATTTTAGTCTGGCAACATCTGTACGGTATTTGCAATATTTATGGTCTGTTGCATGTCCTACTTATAAGTATACGCTATTCCCGCAGCTGGCAGCTTACATTTACGGTAAACCAAACATGACGTGAACGCAGCATGACGGCTGGTGGGGAGCCAGCGGAGGTCCAGCCTTTAACAAGCCCCACCTGTGCCTAATCAAACCCCTGCCTTTCTATCTGAGTTTCAGTAAACACAGGGGGAGGTTGGGGTTGAGAAAAGAATGACTTTCACTTTATAGAACACATGTAATGCTGTGGCTCATGTGTTACGTTTCACATGGTGAAGCCCATCTAAAGTCTGCCGCAGAGAACAGCAGGTTCATATTTAGGATCTTGACCTGTAAAATCACTGCAGACATTCATTACTCTACTGAAACATCCCCTAATCCCACTGATTCACACGTAGGGAAATGGATTATCTCTCTCTTTGTCATGCATCCCTGCTTTATAAGGAGATTCAAAGGGTAATTTTACTTCAATCAACAAATAACATCATATTTGTAGCTCTGAAGTATCAAAGTGTGGACAAGTGAAGTTTTTAACTGGATTGTTACCCTTACAGCTAATCCAAGCAAGACCTGGCATAAATGACAAGTATGCACATTATATGCCCATTGACAAACTATTATACAAGATTTTATAGCAATGGCCCGGAAAAGCAAAGTGCTTTTATAACATTTGACCTTAACTTGTGACCCTGACCTTGAAGCTGAGTTAATGAAAACTGTATGTGACACTGTCTAGTGATTATAGATATGTGTATGAAGTTTTGTAAAATTATTTTGAACGCTTGAATACTTGCCCCCCCCAATATGGGAAAAATAAAGTTTGTCCCCGGAAACTATGCTGTTAAATAAAGAAAAGGAAGCATATCCACCATTTATTCAGGCAAAACCATACATTTATGCATTTCAAAAATTATGCCGCCCCATCAGCTTAACAATGGTTCAGTTCGTCCATCCATCCCAGTCAGTCCCTGACAGTGGGGTGTACCTGAAACTGAAATCTATTCATTGATTTGTTCTTTCATTCTTGACAACTTTTTGTAAAAAAAAAGAATCTGGCAATTGTTTACGCCGGATGCCCTTCCTGTCTTAACCTGGGCTCGGACCTGCAACCTCAACATTATGAGACTTGTACCACCAAACTACCATAGCCTCACTTAACAACAAATGATGATATACAATGTTTGCAGGTAAGGTTTGCTTTAGAAACCGTTTCTTGTGCACGCTTGTTTTATTTAACCCGAGTTGAATGTAGTAAAGCAGGGGTGTCAAACTCACTTACGAAAGGGAGCCAAAATTAAAACCTTTTTCAAACTAAGGGCCAATTTCAGAAACTACATTAACTCAAATCAGATACCCAACATCTTTTCTTGATCACATGTTCCTCAACAAGAGTTTGACTGGTCTCATTTGATGTTCTCTGTTGCGCTTTCAACATCATAATCAAAGATTACTGAAAATTGTCAAGCGATAGAAGTATCTTACATTTCACATATCATCTTGGGGACCAGATAAGATATCAACGAGGGCCACTTTTGGCCCCCAGACCTCGAGTTTGACAAATATGTAGTAATGGATTCCTCAGCTAATTTTCTCGATTACTTTTTATTTATGGCTCTGGCTTTTAATTAAAACCATTATCACTTTTATTATGCAAGCATATGCTACTTTGTATATTTTTAAATTATTATTTTCAATTGTTTATCTATTTTTTCCAGAAGGTTAAATTCAAAAAATTCATCCTGGTTCATTTCTCCTCAAATGACCCAGAAAACCCCTCACTCCTGCTGTGACACTGAGGTCCCAGAAGGAGTGCAAGAGTCACTTTGGATGCTGATGACTTCTAGACCTCTTTGCACAACCAGCAACTTTGGTTGGATTTTGTCCTACATGAACAAATCTGCAGTTGTGACTTTTGGCTGCAGCATTCTGTGATGAAATGGTGTTGATTTCTCTGTTTGTGTAATAATACACACATACGCTCACACATTTGCAGTCCTATAATGAGCTGTGTATTTAAATGACGTGCACGTAAACATTCAGCGTGGAAAGTGCAAAATGCTGACATTTAGTTGAACTCTCTGTAGGAATCTTAGATTATCATGTAACTCACAAACACATTTGTCCTGTTTTCCCCACACACACTGATGATTAAATTCAAAATCTACAGAAATCCCATATTCAAAGAATCCAATTTAACTTCATAATGAAACATATCAAGAGCCATGCGATTTTAAAAACAGTCATCATGCCGTAAAAAACGTTTTCCATTTGATTTATTCAGACATTTGAAGAAAGAACCAGGCAGGCCTGTCGTGTCGACCAATACAAACTTTCATCAGAACTTCACTTTTATGGCACAAACTCTGAGCTCGTTGTCTCCTGCAGTGAAAGGGAGATTTTTTTTTATGCTTAAATCTGTGTCTCGTGCCAACAGTCTACATCTGGTGACTCACATCATTTACCTTTGTCTTGAACTTCCCTGACAGCTGCAATGTTTTCATGACTTCAACTCCTCGAGCACCTGGCAAAACATTAACTTAACGCTCACCCTCTTTTTTATTCAACCTCACAAGTTTATTTTAAAAGCAGGAGACTCCAAATAAGTTCAGTGACTTGTGAAAAGGTGCACTGGTTTTAACATCTGAGGTGTTATTACTTTAACTGGTTGTTACAATAGAGTAAAACAAAACTGTCCACAACCGCTTGTTCAGACTAGTTTAGACCTTTTGATGTGGGGTTCTGCTGAAAGGGTATGAACAGATCATATCTTACCAACTGTAGTTAACTTTTTGAACAACCTCAGCTTAGAAAAATTGTTGGATTTTGACTGATGTGAAAAGCTAGTCCAAGTGGGAACAAATTTTCATGATCTACCACAGAACCTTAAAAGAAATGCAACAGATTATGGCCGAAAAAAATATTTAATGTTGCTTAAAATAAATTCCTGAACATGAAGGTTTAAGATAAACTTGGTCTTTACCCCCTTAACTTGAGCTGAATAATTACTGATACCAGGAATGGAAGTAACGATTTACAAATACTCACATTACTGTAATTAAGTAGACTTTTGTGTACTTATACTTTTATGAGTACATGTATTTCTTTCAAATGTGTAATTTCACTCATACTTACCGGTAAGTACAATTTACACCATGTACAGTAATCTACTTCATTATTTTTCTTAAATCAGAAGTCACTACTGAATACAGCTGCAATTTGAAATTAATATTCAAACCGTTCATCTGCGTCTTTGTAGCCAATAAGGCTCTCAGATCGTGAGCACGCCAATTACCTATAACGTAAGCAAAGAACACAGAGAGTCATTTATGGATCGAAGATTTGGAAAAAAAAAAAAAAGTCAAAATGAAGACAGAGGACAAACTGTCAACAGAGAAAATGATGAGGTAAAGGCTGAGGACAAGGCCCGTGGATGTACCTGGAGGAATGTTTCATGTACAGAGGGTGAAAAGGAGACAGTGTCCAAATGTAAACTTTGTTTGATCTCTACGGTGATAGCAGCTCACAAGACTTCAGCTTCTAATTTCAAGAAACTTATTGCAGTATACGAGGTTTTACACCTGTATGATATTGCTTTTTTATTGTTTGTATGTGTGGGTTGTTAGTTTGGCTAAATATGCAAAGGTGTTAGATATTGTCACTGCCATCAGTTTGCCTGGTACTAAAATAAGATGGAGCTTCTGAGTGTCTGAGAAATGTGCTTCATATATAGAAAATCAAACTGAACATCTTCTATTGACAACACAATTGAGGACATATTCTGGAGCAGTTATGGAGAAATCTTCAAATCCTTTTTGTCCTGTCACGTCAACATCTTTGGTTTGGAAAGCCTCACTAAATGCCCCAACTACCTCAACTGCCTCCTCTCAATGTGCAGGAGCAGTGGTTCTACTCCGGCTCTCTCCTGGATATCTACATAAACTTCTCACTTGTTTCAAAGAGACAGTCCTGAATAAGTTAACTCATTTCAACTGAATGTATCTGTGATCTTGTTCCTTTGGTCACTACTCAGAGTTTGTGACCATTGGTGAAGGTAGGACCATAGATTGACGGATAAATAGCAAAATTTGCCTCACAGCTAAACTTCTTCTTCACCACAATGGACCAGCATAGAGTCCACAGTACTGTGAAAGCTGCACCCATCTGTCTGTTAACCTCATACTCCATTCTTCCTTCACTTATGAGCAATTCTATAAGAAAGATAACTCCTATTGAGGCAGTACCTCTGTCCTAACCCAGATATGGCAGTCCATCCATCTCCAACTGAGGACAATGACCTCAAAATGGAAGTGCTGATCCCCATGCCATCTGCTTTACACTTAGCTGTAAACCATTACAGTGAAAACTGGAGATCATAGCATCATGACACCATCACACCATATCATCTGCAAACAGCAGAGATAGAATTCTGATGTCACCGAACTGGACTCCTTCTACCCCCTTGCTGCACCAAGAAATACCATCCATGAAACCCGGCATCAGCACATAGCATTTACATTTGATTACAAAAAGGTCTGGCTTGTGTTGTTAGGTTAACATATATGCAAATACACTAACACAAGTAAGATAAATTTAAAGAAAATAGATCTAAAGACTACAACTAAATTTGCTTCTCAAGACAACCGTCTCTGCAACACTGAAATCAACAAGCCATAAATATCAGACCCCCTCCAGTTCAGCTCATTTAATTTTCACAACAGGCACTATGTTGCCATCATAGATACCCTGATCAATTCACCACTGATGCAATTTTATATGAAAATGGTACAATTTACCAGTGCACTGGATGATTTAGAGGTTCAGACTGGACCAAACTCCTCCCATCTCCTCATGAACCCAGTCTTCTATATGCCTATTGATTCAAATCCAAATAAAAGCACTTGAACCCAGATGTCCATAACTTTCATCGCACAAAAAGGGTTCAGTGGCAGCTGCTAACAGAACATCCAGCTGCTGTGCCATTTCTAACACAGTATGGATTAGCCCCTTCACTTAAATTCATTCAACCTTTATTTAGGCAGGTTAATCTCATTGAGCCTCGAGGACTCATTTACAAGAGAGACCTGGCTACAAACTAAGGATGATGACAACAGTACAGCAATAGATTACAAACTAGGGATGACGATAACAGCAACAATTCAGCATATGGCTTCTTTTTATGCACGATTTAGCGTCAGTCAATATTTACGGGTGACACGGTGAACTGTGTTTACAGACAGTGACTTGTGGAAGTGATTCTGAGCCCATGCAGCAATGTCCAGAACAGAGCCAGACCTGGTTTACCAAAGATCAGTACCGACCCTTGTCTTTCGAGCTCAGAGCTTTCTCCAGGTTCTTTATGATGGGATGTTCAAGTTCCATCCGTCCATTGAGGAACGATATTTTTTAAATTGCTTCACTGATTTTAGGTGCAGTTTTTCACAGACTGGTGAACCTCTGCCCATTTTTACTTCTGAGATTCAGCATTGCTCTTTTATACACAGACCTGTTGTTAATTGTGAAATGCTATTACAGTATAGCCTTTTGTTGCCCATCACAACCTTTTAGATTTTTTTTTTTTTTGCCATCAAATTCAAATATTATAGTCGTAGGGGTTCAGTTTGGATGTGAAACTTGATTTGAAGTTGTCACTTGTGTCTAATTTTTAATGAGCTCATCCGAGGAGCTGTTTCAGCAGGATACAACCCCCCCCCCACACACACACACACACAAATGTCCCTTGGGAGAAATTAAAGCCCCTCAGCTCAGAGTTTTATCAGGGTATGAAAGCTCATTAGGATGATCTAATGTAAGGAGACCTTGTGTGATAATAGGCTAACTACTAAATTCAGGATGCTGGAGACCTTTAGGAGGAGTCTCAGATCCAGGTGTCTGATCTCGAGCCCAGACGGAAAGTCTTATCAGTGTCGGCCAGAGAGGAGCCTTTCACCATCTATGGTGTGCAGGTGATATTTCAAACTGGACCCCGAGAGAATTCGTAATTGAATCGCAAATATGTGCCTTCAAATTTACATATCCTCCTCCTCGGTGTTTAGATCGGCGGGCCTCACCCATTTTTCCTTCGGCAGCGTCACCTCTAAATCGTTCTGCGCAGACTTGCTTTTCGTTTTTTTAAAGTTGGTTTGGAAATTCATATTCAGTCCATTCGAGTTTAGATTTTCATCCCAACAAAAAGCATATTAAGGAACTTTAACTCAAAACCTTTTGACTCATGCTACTGATTTTATTTAGTTAGTTTCCTCATGAAATGTAAGAACGTGCAGTACATGTATTTTCTTTTAAAAATTAAATGTTTGACCCTGTGAAATATAAATAAACTTGACTAGCCCCTGATGCTAGGGGATGATCATGGCAGCCATCTTGCTAGGTGCTACAGTTATCAGTGTGTATTGTTTACACATCAAAGCCACACATTTTCACCATTTTGTGCATGATGCTAGTCCAAAAATGGATAAAAACAGCCCTAATTTACATAAATACAATACATCATGCATGTAATAAAAACAGTAAATCAGAGTTAAAGTATTCTGTAAATGCTTTCCAACAAGCTCAGTCAAGCTTTAACAATGGCAAGATCCAACTCATCAAGCTAATGCTACTTTGATTAAATTTGAGTGCTCCAATTATTCTAGCCAAACCTGCACGTAGCTACAATTTAAGTACTTTACATGTCTGCTTGGTCCAACGCTAGTGTCTGTAACTTATTGCATTCCAAACATCTTCAGCTTATGAAATGTACTTTTTTCCTCCGAATTCTGAAAATATTTAGACATGTACTTTAGTATTTTGACAAGGATATTGGAGTTTTTCTCAACTACGCTAACTCAATATCTTCATCAATTTTACAAATGAAGAAGAAAAAAAAACAGGAAACATGGTTTGTAGACTAATGGATATTGTTAAAGAAAAAGTTTCACTGATGTTGATAATATAATTTCATTTAGCTGGTACCGGTATATTACCCAGTTTTAATTTTTCATATCAGTCTAGAGAAAGTGATGACCCTAGTTTAATAACCATGTATTATACCCAAAGAACATAATACCACCTTCTTTGGAGTTAGGTCTGAATAATTATAACAAATAAAATATATTTTTCTCAGATATCCATGGTCTACATCCATACTGACCGTAACTAATAATGACACATAGCACTTAACAAGATGGCGACACAATTTACTATCTTGCTTGTTAGCACAAGCTGCACCGTTTTTGGCCATTCCAGTGTAATTAGTGGTTTGTCCAGTCACCTGCTGAATACTTTAGGTATTTTTTTCTCATGTCTATCTTAATCACTTTTTATTTGGTAATTTCAAGACAAAACATTCTACCTCCAACATTCCAAGTGGGAAACCTTCATCAACCATATGCAAAAAGACCAGAACAAGTTTTGTAAGGAAATTGCCTGAATTTAACACATTTTGTCTTTATTTTGTGAGTGGTTAATCTTTGGTGCTTTAGAAGTAATAACATGCCCATAGCATGTTGCTGCCACCACCATGCTTTACTATGGGGACATTTTTGAGGAGTAATGTGTTTTTGCTACAATACCCGAATCGCTTTTTATGGTCAAAGCTTTCAGTTTAATCATCTAACATGTTTAACAGAGTCCCCAATACCTTTTTGTTGAAATACAAGCCTGATAATCAGATTTCATCTGTTAGAAATAAAGGTGTGCCCAAAACAAAATTGAAAAAAAAAAAATCAAAGCGTTGTACATGATTTAGTCTGCCGTGGAGCTTTTCACCTCCTTCAAACTCCCCTTTGGCCTCTCAGTTATTGCTCCTATTGATTTCTTTATGCCTCGTGACTTTTAGTGGGCTTTCTTTTCTTTCTTGGTTTGTTTTAGTGTCAAATTAGTTTTGTTTCAGAAAGCATTTTGAGTATTTGATACTGCTTTTATAACCAAACCCTAATCTATACTCCTCCAGGAGTTTGTTTTTGTCCATTTTGGACCATTCCTTTGTCTTTGCTGCTATACGTTTTCCCACAATGGTGTATATTCTTGCAAATTATTCTCTAAAGTTATGTGACACTTTTCCATTAAACTGTCTGGTACAATGTGGTAAAAGAGTATTTATTTATTTCCAGGTTTCCATTACTTCTGTTACTTTAACACTTCCAATAATCCCAACAGTCTCGGATGTTATAGAGCTGTGAAACACTGCAGACTAAAAGATATTACGACGGAATTACAACTTGTAGGAATTGACATCATCTAAAAATCAGCACACACAGACATATTAACATGCTTTCTTCCTGTATGACATTATTTTCTTTTAAAGCCACAGTTGACATCATAAATCATGTTTATCTCATTTGCACGAGTCATATTAGATGTTTATTAACTGCAAATAAAACTTTACAAATCATGCTTTTTTATCCTCTGGTGATAGTGGCAATAACCAATTTATACATATAATCTTGTGACATTGAATGGACGTGCCTGCAGGGAAACAGGGAAGTTGTTTGTCTCATCCTCAGCATTTTGACACAGGCTTGTAAAGATGAACAGCTAAACCTGAACAACTCAATTCAATTCAATTTATTTATGTAGCGCCAAGTCACAACAGAAGCCGTCTCAGGGCACTGCACAGAAATTCATATAAAGTAAGTTAATGACATTACGATAATTATCTGAGGAGCAGACTGCTTTGAGTTTAATTGCATCGCAGAACTCTCATCTTGCGCAAGCATGAAGGCGACAGTGGAAAGGAAAAACTCCCTCATGAGGAAGAAACCTTTAGCAGAACTAGGCTCAGGACAAGCGTCCATCTGCTTTGACCGGCTGGTTTGGTAGGAACAGATACACAATGGCAGGTCAAGAATCACATGTTAAGTTAGAAATAGTATCAATTGAAAACTAAAAAATATTAACAATTCATTTAAGGAAATTAGTTCAATTTGTTCTCTAGTAGTTTAAACTTAACACGACAAGCCAGCCCTAATTATTTGATTTATCAAAAAGGAAAGTGTTAAGTCCAGTCTTAAAACTGGACAATGTGTCAGTCTCATGGACAGAAACTGGAAGTTGGTTCCACAAGAGAGGAGCCTG
>JARVGS010000736.1:21716600-21732216 GCA_031762315.1 Hypsolebias antenori
GAGAAGGCCCTTTTGCCAAGCTCAGATTTCACTGACGGAACACTGCAGGTAATAATGTCCTGAGAGCGCACGCTGTAACTGCACTCACGCAGTGACATGTAGGAGGAGATGTATGAAGGCAGCAAATAGAAAGGTAATGGCTTGAAATGGACCTGGTCGAATGTCAGCGTGTGCTGTTCTACAGGCAGTGTGATATTTTTGATGTGCCCTGTCTGCTTTATGAATGAAGAGGCCTCAGATTTAGGTCAGTAGCAGTTCATCACACCACAACCAAAAGGCTGAGATAAAAAATATCAGAATGAGAAGAAGCTGAAAATTTGTATGTAAATTATAAGGAAAGATGGGCACCTACATTGAAAATTCTTCTATACTTTAATAAACCAGGTTTTCAGAAATAATCACTCTTTAAATCCAAATAAGTATCACAAAAAAAGTCATATGTTGCATGATTTCATTGAACAAAATCAATACAAAAGCACCTACTGACCGGTTCTGTACCCATGGGGCTCATTCGGGCCCAGCCCGAAAGAGCAACATGGGTTTGCCTTTCTGTGGGCCCACCACCTGCAGAAGGGGCCATACGAGCCAAGTGCATGACTCCATGGACAGTGGATGAAGGTGGGAACCTTGGAGCTCTGACCATGGTTTACCAAATCTGGCGCTTGGAACATGGAATGTACGGTAACCTCTCTGGCAGGGAAGGAGCCTTAGTTTGTACATGAGGTTGAGAGGTATGGACTACATATTGTTGGGCTCACCTCAACACACAATATGGGCTCTGGAAACAATCTCCTTGAGAGAGGCTGGACCTCATTCCACTCTGGAGTTGCCCATGGTGACAGGTGTTGAACTGCTGTAGGTTTATCCTTAGGCCCCCTACTGTGTTGAAGTTTTCCCTGATAGATAAGAGGGTAGCTTTCCTGCGCCTTCTGATGGGGTGACAGGCTCTGACAGTTGTTTGTGCCTACACGCCAAATAGCAATTCAGAGTATCCGGCCAAAGTTCTTAGACGGGGGTGGTGGTTCCCCTCTTCAAAAAGAGGGACCATAGAATGTGCTCCACTTAAAAGGGCATCACTCTACTTAGTCTCCCTGGTAAGGTCTATTCAGGGGTACTGGAGAAGCGAGTCTGACCGTTGGTCGAACCTCAGATCCAGAAGGATCAGTGCAGGTTCTGTCTTGGCTGTGGAACTCTGGACCAGCTCTTCATCCTCACTAGGGTCATCGAGGGGCCATGGGAATTTGCCCATCCAGTCTACATGTATTTTGCGGAGTTGGAGAAGGTGTTCGACCGTGTTTCTCATGGAAAACTGTGAGGGGTGCTCCGTGAATATGGGATTGGGGGCCCATAGCAATAGGCTGTTCAGGCCATATACAAGCGGTGCAAGAGTTTGGTTTGTATTGCCAGTAGTTAGTCAGACCCGTTCAGGGTAGGAGTTGGACTCCGTCAGGGCTTCCACCGATTGTCACCAATTCTGTTCATATATTTCATAGATAAAGTTTCTCAATGCATCCAAGGGGGCAGATGAAGCCCAGTTTGGTGGCCTCAGGATTATTTGTAATTTCCAGATGATGTGGTCCTGTTGACATCATTGTGCCATGATCTTCAGTCCTCACTTGAGCGGTTCACAGCCAAGTGTGTAGCAGCTGGGATGAGAATCAGCACATCATCTTAGGCCATTGACTTCAGTCAGAAAAGGGTGGATTGCTCTCTTTGGGTCGAGGGTGAGGTGCTGCCTCAAGTGGAAGAGTTCATCTTGAGTTTTTATTCACAAGTGAGGGAAAAATGGAGCGAGAAATTGACAGAGGGATCGGTGTGACATTTGCAGTGTTGCGGACTCTGAACCAGTCTGTTGTAGTAAAGTGACAGCTGAGCTGTAAGGCAAAGCTCTCTGTTTACTAGTTGGGCTATGCGCCTACCCTCACCTATGGCCACAAACTCTGGGTAGTGACTGAAAGAACAAGATCGCTGATGCTGGCAGTTGAAATTGGTTTCCTCTAGGGTATCTGGACTCTCCCATGGTGACAGGGTGAGAAGTTCAGTTATCCGGGACGGACTCGGAGTGGAACCGCTGCTCCTCCACATTGAGAGGAGCAAGCTGAGGTGATTCGGGCATGTCCAACTGGGAGGATACCCTGGGGAAGATCTGGGACACACTGGAGAAATTATGGCTCTCTGTTGGCCTGGGAAGGTCTTGGGATCCTCCCAGAAGAGTTGGAAGAGGTGACTATGGAAAGAGATGTCTGGGCCTCCCTGCTCAAGCTGCAGCCCTGCAACAATAGACAGTGGGAAAAGATAGATGCATGGATGGATCAATGCAGAAAAACTGGCAGTTCCAAACAGTTCACAAAGCTTTTTTTTTATTTCAGCCCAAACAAACCACAGAGAAAGAATTAAACCTTTTTTTTAATTGGTGGAGAGTTAGAGATCAACATTGACCTCAGATGGAATGGAAGGAGAAGGTTATCATTAATTTCAGGTCATGAGGTGCCATTCTCCACATGAAGAGTATTGATGAATGTTAAAATTCACGAATGAAATGTAATCTATTAAGATCAGCTGAGAATTATGACCTTAAATTCACCAAAAGACTGTGAAACACTATCAGATGGTTTGAAAGGAAAGACGTCTCCCCTGGAAAAACTCACACAAAAACAGTTTTATTTTCAGTTTGTCCTCAGACTGTGTGCTTTTTTAGTTCTCCATTTCCCATTGACATACTGTAATTCTTACTATTTCCAGCATGTTTGCACTAGCTCACAAAAAGAAAAAGATAAAGTTGCATGTAAAAATAATTATAATGAAAATCAAACCTTTTTTTTAAATTAGTTTTACTTTATGATAGGTCAGCAGGTCACATTTTTTGAAAAAATAGATGGTTCAATTGTTGATGCAAAGCTCAGTAACTGTTAACACCTTAATTTATAACAATATTTGGAAATGTTTGTTAGATTTTGTTAACATATGCATACCATTAACTTTTATTTTAGAGTGCAGAAGTGCTTAAGTGCAACTTAATTTTCTCTAAAAGCTTGGACTCTAAACAAAACGGTGATTGTAAAACTTTTCACAAATTCGAAACAGAACCCGCTCAGTCACTCTGAAGGCAGATTATCGAAGAACAATTCAGCTTAATGGAAATCATATTTTCACAAGAACAATCCATAAAGATTAAACAAAAAAGACTTCAGTAATTCAAAAAACATGACCAAATATTTACAAATTAACAGAACAGAGCAAGGCAGGACCATCCAGAAGATGACAAGAAAAATGAATGTGGCAAACTGATACTTTGATCTTGAGGTGAGAAGTTCTGGTACATTATTAAGAAACATGGAACAGATTATGAGAAGCAAGAGCACAAACAGGACAAAGGTGACTGAGAACAAAGTTCAGGCTAATAAAAGACATTTTAAAATAACAAAGCCTGTCAGCCTGTTTGACTTTATAAGTGACATCATTGTTCCATCCAACTGATGCAGCGTTATGCATGGAACACACTGGTGAAATTTAGCTCCAAACTCCACTCAGTCAGGCAATTTTTAAATGATAACTCTTCTAAATGAGTAGCTGACGCCTTCACAGAAACAGAAGTGTTAGCATATGCAGCTCACAACTTGTTCTCTACTCAACTAAACATGCACATCACTCAGAAATGTCAAATAAACACAAGTTCTTGGTTAGACCAGGAGAAGATTTATCAACTTTCTGCAGCACATGCTCATATTTAATATGACCTTTGTTCCAACTGTGCCCTCCAACCTGAGTCATACTGGTGCAAACATGTTTTGCAGGGTTTTTTTTTTTTTTTTTTTGAAAGCACATGCTGTAGAGTTTGGGAAACACAGCACCTTGGGAACATTGAGCAGAAGATTATTTGATAAGAGCTGCCACAAAATCTAGTGCAACTTTAACAATACTTATCTGGTTTTTATTTTATTTTTTTCAATACAGTAAATGTACACCGTGTGCTGATGAAAATCCCTTCAGGATCAAAACAAAGACAGATCAGTTGGGCTCCATGCCAGTTCCAAGTCCAGACACTTTCTACTGTAAAACGTGTTCAGCGGGTGAGACTGGTCCTTTCACAAAAGTCACGTTCGTTTTTAAAGAGTCTCCTAATCCCCGAACATTGAAAGTGAGCATACACGTTTATTATGTTTATTACAGTCGTGAGTATTGTCATGTCAGGACAAGAGCGTGTTCTCACCTTTCAGGTGTCATCAACAGAAAGGAGATGTTGTACAGTGACGGAGATGCACAACAAAGTTAAACCTCTGTTAAACTGACATTCAGTGAAGGAATCACGAGATGTCGTATTTATAGGATATGTTGTAAATGACGCTCAGATAAAAACCACATCAGATTTTAGCTCAATATCTGTACAGACAGAGTCATGGCATTTTTTGCACTAACTAATGTTGATTTGCTTTGTGAACCATCTTGAAATGGACTGAATCCAAAAAATAATGAGTTGCAGATTTACAGCCAATTATTACTTATTAAAAATATCGACAAACTCCATCCAGTGGTTAATGAGGAATTTTTCTAACACACAGGGTTGATTCCATTAATTACTGTAATTTCTGGACTATTGAGTGCACCTGAATAAAAGCCGCACCTGCTAAATTTTAAGAGAAAATTGAAATTTTTTTTTTATAAATAGGCCACACTTGTCTATAAGCCGTGGGTGTTAACGTTGTAACATGAGCTATTTACACAGAAAGATTTTTTTTTTAACTTTTAAGTAAATATGTACCTGTAACATGCACAAATACAATATTTTTTCCTGAACAATGACTGTAACACGGTTGATTAAAAAAAATACAGTAGTCTACCAGGAAGACATTGATTGCCACGCCCCAAGAGAGACATGTATTGGGCAGCTACGTGAGCGACTGCGTGTGACGAAGCTAAATATTTTGATGGCATGAAGCTCATTAGACCATTTTTAAAAAAATCCATAAATTAGCCACAGCATTGTTTAAGCCGCGATGTTCAAAGCATGTGGAAAAAAGTAGCAGCTTATAGTATGGAAATTACGGTAATGCAAATATTTTAACTATAGATGTTGCACAATTTTTTGTACCCAAAATGTGTGTTGGGGAAAAGAGTCAGCTACTACCACACCAAAACTTATCCAAATATCTAAATGATTTAATTTCATCCCAATACCTAAATAACTGACTAGATTATAGCCAAACTGTGTTTTCTGGGTTTAGTTGGCTGTGACAACCATTTTAAATTAGACTGGCTTCAAAAGTCAATTAGTTGTACAGATACATCCATTGATTGTTTTCTGAAAGTGTCATTAAATTTTGTTAAGTGTTTCATGAGATACTTTGGTAAAAGACAGAGTTCACATAAAATAGATAATTGCTAAGGTTTTAACAAAGATCTTGTTAGCGCTCAAAGTATGTGTTGAGAATGGTTTTGGCTACTACCACCACAAATTTGATGCTGAAAAATACTGCTGATTGCCCATGCTGCTGATCTCACACTGCTTGCTGCTCATTATCCATGCTGCTGATCTCACGCTGCTGATTAGCTCATTCGTACCTATCTGCTCACCACAGACTCATGCTGGGGCTGCTGCGGTTACGCCATATTGTTTTATATATTAGTGTTTAGCGTATATCTTAGATCTTTTAGCGTACTGTTTGGAGTTTGTTTTAACATATTTCTTAGATCTTTATCTACTGGGGTTTTCTTATACTTCATATTTAGCAATTTTTGGGTGTAACTGGGACCCTGCGTACATAGTTTTGTTCCACCTCATGTACCACATGAGATGGTAATGACAATAAAGTTGACTTGAACTTGACGTCAGTATCTGTAAAACTGTCTGAGGCATAACCAAATAAACAAAACTATGGTTGCCATATTAAGCAAAGCTATACCGCACAAATTTGACTACAGGTTAGTGAGAAGAAATGCAATTCAAGCCGTGATTTAAAATAATCAGTGATCCAAGCAAACGTGGATTGTTCCACAGATTAAGGGGCCGCCACCGAAAGACTGTCACCTCTGGCTTTGAGCCCGATGTCTGTGAGCGACTGATTTGTGGACCAAAGGAGCTCTGGCTGAGGTGTGGTGATGTAAAAGTTTATTTCTAAGAGTTTTAAAAACAAACTTAATAAACTGAAATTAATATTGATGTGATATGATCATTTGGTTTCCCATCAGCATGTGAATAACCCGCAGGCGTTGGAGTGATGACAAACGAATTACAGAAATCCAAACAGTAATAAATGCAAGGCAGCACCTAGAAAACACAGCTCTCCTGAAAAATTGCAGCTGTAAGCCCGACCATTGTTCTTTGCAGATCCATAATGCAGAACTCCCAAAGGGCAGCACCTGCCATCTTACAGACATGAAGCCCCACACACAGTTTGCGGGGCCGGTGGAGGCTGTTGCAGAGGTACAGAGAGGGGCCCCTCGAGCTGAGGGTCTTTGTTCCTCTTTCAAGGGCTCTGCTTCCCTCTGATGATGGGCCCATTGTCTGTAATTCCAGTGGACCTGCACCATTCAGGCCAGCAAATAAAGACCCTTTTGATAAAACCAAAGCAAGGGAGGACGGAGGGGAAAAAGGAGAAAGGGGAGAAAGGCAGTGATGGAAGTGTGGAAAGCCAAAGTAGATGGGAGGAAAACACAGTGCGTTGGATGAGAAGGGTGTGATGATGTTAGAAAAGAAATGATAACGAGAATAATTTCAAGTGGAATAAAAGTTAAAAGATTCACTTGTTTCTGAATCTCTAAATCAATGATCGAGCTTCAGGTGAGCAGGTTTTATTTTGCAGCCGTTTGTGAAATCACATGCCGTCAAAACCGCATTCACGGTGTGCGCTGCATGTTCCTGAATGTTTTTACAACATGAAAAATCCTTAGAATAAAAAAGGTCAGCGTCCCTTGGGGTTTAGACTGAGATTGTCAGATGTTCAGAAATGGTGATGACCTGTTTTGTTCAAGCCATGTAAATTAATGATGCGTGCAATTCAGCCTACATTGGATACGTAGTCTGAAAATAATTACATGAACACAAATTTTAGACATAACAACCTCTTCTGAGCTTCCTAATATCATGTAACAGCTGGCCCTTTAATAAGCATTTCTGCTTCTACCCTTAAAAAAACTCCACCCCTGGAGAGGCGGGGTTAGAATGCTTGAGGGAAGCAGAGCGTGCTCTATTCACACAAGGGGAGCTGTTGGTCAGGCTACTTCTTGTTGCTCTCTAAAATAGTTACTGAATCAAGTGTTTACAAATGTAGGTAAAAGTAGATGTTTAACAATCCGTTAAAATACACCAGAGTACAGATAGTTTTAAGAAAAGACTGAAGTCACCATAGCAAGCATATACACAACAAATATTTAGTTTTACTCCAGATGGCCTTTCTGATGCAACTTGGATTTGAACCCACGGCCTCAGGATTACAAGACCGCAGCACTGAACCACAGCCTCCAACGTCACACTCAGATAATATGTACCGGTAGTTAAAAAAAACTTTCAGCTACGACCAGATCAAATTTTAGCACAAAATCTTTTAAATTGAGGCTTTTTTTTATTTTTTTCCAAATGAGTTTTTTGCCTTTTTTTTGTTTGTTTGTTTTTTGTTGGCTGATGTCAGTGTCCACTGGTTAATGAGATAGTTCTCGAACAGACACACAAACACTAGCAAAGTTTTATTACATTCACCTTGAAATGGGTTTAAAACTTTTTTTTGTCTGAACATTTTAGGAAATCCTAGCGTCACCCTTAACGAGAGCTCACGCTATACACTATTGACTTGACTTTCTGACCGCAGTTCAGCAAAGCGCCTCTTATGTAATTAGATTTATTTATTTATCCGGCGTAACTGTGCAACGAAAAATCCCTCTTTTTTGCCCAGAAAAGCAGAAAAGGAGGGGAACAGAGAGGGCAACAAATAAATAAATAAAAATCAACAGCAGTTGCTGTCATGCAAAAAAAAAAAAAAAAAAAAACTGGAGGGGATGCTGCTGAGAAAATCACACAGTGTTCCGTCATAACGGCAGTGCTCTGCCTCGAGGCCGTCTCTGCCCTTTCTCTTCCACAGGATTATAGGGGTGAATGGTGAGAGCAATCATCATGGTCATGCGCTTCTTTTCCTGGTACGCACGGGGGGAAAAGCAGTGCAGGAAGCAGCCCAAGTGGGAAACACTAGCCAAGTACCACAGGAAGACATGGATTGGGGCCACAGGCTGTAGAAAGATGAAGGCCAAATGAGGCAGCTGTTCACTTCCTGTAGTAAACACGTTTTTGTTTTTGAGTAAAAAAGTAACAGAATTGAAATGAAACACTCAAACCCAGAGATGTTAAAGCAGATTACAGATTAGAGTACATTGAGATTGAATAAAATCCATCCTCCCATCCAAATTTTCCTACCAAGAACTTCATTAATCTTGCCTGAAAAGTGATCATCTAAAATTAGTCATCCTACAGGCAGATTCTGTGTGCTATTTCAGGCCAAAGCCATGTGATGTGATGTGTTGCAGCAGAGGTGGTCATC
Organism: Hypsolebias antenori; assembly: GCA_031762315.1. Classification (NCBI taxonomy): domain Eukaryota; kingdom Metazoa; phylum Chordata; class Actinopteri; order Cyprinodontiformes; family Rivulidae; genus Hypsolebias; species Hypsolebias antenori. The sequence goes on from JARVGS010000736.1 coordinate 21,725,126, forward strand.
ATGACATAATCTGTACCGAACCCATCTAGATCGTTCCATGTCAAAGCGCAGCGGGCTGAACTAATGCATCATGCAGATGTGCCTAATCTGACTTTAGGAAAACACAATTTACACAAAATGTTCTGTAGAAAGCCTCAAGTCAAGAAGTTGTCAAAGTGTTGACACTTCTGGGGACAAAAAGCTCAATAATGAACTAAATTAATCTAGACGCAAAACCAAATATTTTTATCTGGCTGTTTCCTAAACTTAAACTTTAGTCACATCTGTCACAGAAAACTGACAGTTTGTTTTGCATGGACAAAAATAATCAGTAATGATTGCCTAAAGCTACGGAGGCTGCATGAATATGCTGGAGCAGTGAACCATTTCAGAGGTGTCTGTAGAGCTTTACATCTTCTTTGTTTCTTTAAATCTGACTGAGCTCATCTACAACCATTTTTTTGACTGCAAGTTAAGCAAAATCAAAGATTTGAGTTCCAACAGGAAATACAAAATGCTATGGTGGCACAGAAAACAGCAGTCGAACAAATTTTAAAACCTAAAAATCACAGAGGGATGCAGAAACATATTTTAATTGGATCTATTTCAAATTTAAACTAGAGAAATGGCATTTCCTGTGAAAATGCATTGTCTATGCGTATTGCAGAAGAACTTGCTGAAAAACACCTGAAATTAGTTTTTTTAAGTGCTGAAATGTGACTGAAATGGAAAAATAAGCCCAAGTTAGAAAGAGTACATATTTGCTGAATTAGGTTTAAATAGGTAGAAATGAGCATAAAAAGTAGGAAATTAGCTTAAAAAAATGACTAAATTAGAAAAATAGCTGAAAAGTAGCTGAAAAAGATTAAGGAAGCTCAAACCACCAGAAGAAAGTAGAAAGAGCTGAAATGAGCCCCCCAAAAATGTGTCATTAGCTGAAAAAAATTGAAATTAGCAACAGCAACACAACAACAAAAAAAGCTGAATAGTAGCTCAAATAGCAGAAAAAGCTGAAAGTAGCAGAAATAACCTGAAAGGAGCATAACAAGCTGAAATTAACAGATAAAGGAATTTAGGCTGAAAGTAGCAGAAATTACCACAAAAACATGAATTTTTCTGAAAACAGCCAAAATTAGCTATAACACTAAATACTTAAAAGGTAGCTGAAAAGGTAGAACAAGCAAAAGAACGAAGAAAGAAGATGTTTGCCCAATTAGGCTGAAGGAAGCAGAAATGAACTCAAAAAGGTCAAAATCTAAAAAAAAAATAAAAAATAAAAAAAAAAGCTGAAATAAACCAAAATAGCTGAAAAGTAGCTACAAATCAGAAAGAACCTTAAATAACCAGAAGGAAGTGGAGCAAGCACATTTCTGCTGAATTTGAAAAAAGTGAAATGAGTGATAAAATGTGGAATTAGCTGTAAAGCTAAAATTATTTAAAAAAACAGCTAAATAGTAGCTGAAATAGCAGAAAAAGCTGAAAGGAGCATAACAAGTTGAAAAAAGCAGAAATAAGTTAGAAAAAGCAGAAAAGTGATGTGGTTAGTGAATGCTTAGTAAGCATGCAAACTTTAAAAATAATAAAGACGTTCAGTTTGTTCAGTTCTGTTCAGTTTCAGTTCCAGTCATGAAACAGTTCATGTGAGTTAATCTGTAAAAAAAAATGTTAACACAAGAAAAATACACTTTTTCCTTAAAAATACAACAACAACAACAAAAACACTGACCTACAGAAGACGTTTTCTGCAGGAAAAAAAAAAAAAACACCAGTCATTCAGTTGTACAACATTTAATGTTACGAAAATATTTACATTTTTAAAGCATTGTGCTAATTCCCATAAGTTAACAGAACAAAATTAATGATTTTTCCCAGTGGAATTTTGTATTGCAGCTAGCACTAAGCTAGTAAATAAAAATGCTAATGTTTAGCACTTAAAATCAAATTACGTTGGCTCAAGCTATTGAGATGCACATATCACATGAGCTGTTCATAAAAGAAGCAACCAAAATGAACAGAAATTAGATTAGCAGTGAGTTTTGTTAATATTGACTGACATAAACATGGAGTTGAACAATGTTCTTAAACTACGCAGTCTTCTTTGAAGCTGTTTGAAAGGTAAAGATCCCAAATTTGAGCAGTGATCTCTAGAAATTAAACAAATGTAAAAAAAAAAAAAATTAACTATAAATACTACTATAGATAAAATAATATGCATATTTTAAGTAGTTTAATGTAAGTTTAATTTATGTGTTGTCTTTACCCTTATTTACTCACTTTTTAGCTGTTTGTGTGGCTCAGCCAAGGATGTTAGAGGTTGCACGTTTTGTCATTTTTCTTTTTTGAGGGCCAAAGGTTAAAAAGTTTAGGAACCCCTGTGACAGGTGAATAACTGCAGGTGCAGGAACCTGGGTCACAAATTACACATGTTATGCCCCAGACGTGTAGTTATGTCCTTCAGAAGGCGGGAACACATTTTAACAGCTTTCAGGGACACATTTCATCCATTAAATGAACAATTTTGTTGTTTCTCCTACAAACAAACATAAACGGAAAGACAAAAAACTAATCTTTGACCCTTAGACGTGGATAAAAATACAAGTTTTGTGAATGGAGAAGGGGTTGTGCATCACTTAGGTTATGATAATGTTAATTACAGACAAGCAAGAGTGGGAGACAGGAAGCCCTGAAACTGAGCACTGAGTAAAGCCACAGGGAGGACATGTTTTTAGAAGCGAGATGTTCAGGAGTTCCAGCCACACAGCAACAGGCAAAATGACAACAAAAAAAAGGAAGGAAAAACAAGAAATAAGGAGAGGAAAAAGATGAGTGTGCGAAGGAAAAGATGAAGCACCGAAATATTAAAAAGGATTTTCTGCAGTTGAACCGTGCGGTACTCAGATTTTAAACCAAAAACAGGAAGAAAAAAAAAGCTCTTTTTTTGAAAGCTGTTAAATTAAATTAGAGGAATTTAGATGGCAAAGTAGAACCAAATGGTTTTGTTTCATTTGTTTAGGGAAGACATAGAGGAATAGTGAAAATACAGACAAGACGAAAGGGATGGAGCAGGAGGGGTAGGTAAAGTACAAATTTGGAACCACACGAGCCAACCACATGCTGAAAGACTGTAATTTGGACTTTCCCAGAATAGTCAGAAAAGTAGGGAGAGAGAAGGGACAGAATAACATAAACTCTTTAGCAGCGCACAACACTCACAATAACAACACACTCTGCAGGATACCCATCAAATCACACATGCATGCATGCATTTAAAAGTTATAAATACAAGCAGAGTGCACATTCTGGACTGTACATGTCTACATGTGTCACATGGACAAGGATGCTCGTACACAGATGCAAGCAGAGAAATTAACAGACTTTTTAACAATGTGATTAAATTAAACATTTAGCTTAGCAGATCACAAAGATAAAAAAACATGGAAAGAGCTAGTCTTCATCAATCCAGTTCTTTAAAAGCCAACTCATGTTGGCTTAATCTGTGCAAAAACCAAAGTATAAACTCAACACGGTGTGGTTTTACACAGGATTATGGTCACTATGACTTGACTTTAGCTAGTGGGTCACCGTGACTGTGACATGCTGAGCTGGATCCCGAGTCTGAAATCGTTTTCGAAAACATTGTTCAGGTCTCTCTTGTAAATGAGCCCCCAAGGCTCAATGGGAATAACCTGTATAAATAAAGGTTGAATGAATTGGTGACCTTTCTGCTTCACTCTTCAGAGGGATGCTCCCCAGTGGCTGTTAATATCCTGAGCACAGCAATCAAAGTGTAAACGCCATGTGAGAACAATATGATGCCATTAGCTGTTGAGAAATCTAAAAATATACCAGACAAGGTAATAATACACTGGAAAATTATTCCTCTTCTTCTGGTATCTGTTACATAATCTAATAATCAGCCTCATCTTTAGTTAATTGCACCGCTGATGGTGGCTGCATGTTGGGGTAGCGCTGTTACATTCGTTCTAAGATGTTGCTTTTGAAAACTTGAAATCCTCTTTTTCTGGATGCAAATGGGGGGGGGGGGTGATTGTTTCCGCTGGTATTAGATGATGTGCAGCTGGAAGGATTTTTACTGAAATCGTTTTACTTTTAGACATTTGTTATGATGCATAACCATAACAACAAAGTGTTTTTTTTTTTTTTTAACAATTGGGAGCAGCTGATTAACGTCTCAAAAGCTCAAGTATTACCTCAGCTAAAGCCCCAAATCCCAAATGTGTTGAAAAAGAGGTACCGTGGATGCATTTCCCTCTACCTGGCGGTGGTGCTCGAGTACCTGACCACCAAGATCCAGGAGCTGGCGAGAAATGAGGCTTGTGACAACAAGAAGACCATAATCGTTCCCTGACACCTGCAGCTGGCTCTCCGCAATGATGAGGAGCTCAACAAGCTGCTGGGAGGAGTGACCATCGCTGCCCAAGAAGACAGAGAAACCCACCAAGTTAAGTCAACGGGTCAACATCTGCAGCCAGTTTCTTCAGCTCTGCTGTCAGACAGACCGCTACAAGAGATCCTTCCTGCCCACAGCCATCAGCCTCTATAACAACCCTTTAATGAAACCAGGATAATGAGTTAGAGCATGTAATTTCCCTTTGGGATGAGTATTTTTGAACTGAATTGAATAACAAGTGCTGCACAGTGCAGTTGGTTAGCAACGTTGCTTTGCAGCAAGAAGGTTTGAAGGTTGACTCCCAGTTGGAGCTCCTCTGCATGCAAGTTTCTCTGGCTTCTCCAGTTTGTCTACACAAACCAAAAACTTTGATTTGATTTCACAAGGAGTAGTGGGTCAAATTTTACACGATGAAATACAGTAGGTCACCTCTTTTAAAAGCCATTATCCATTATCGCCAATTACTGTATAAACAGATGCAACATCAAGATTTGGGCATACAGTCTGATTTTTATGTTTAACGTGGAAGAGTGTTTATATTACCAACCATAAAGTATTAAAATACATGAAACCGTGTGTAATGCTGATTGCTGTGGCAGAAGAACACTTTAACGAAGAAACATAACTCTGCTTTTGTGCTATTTGAAAGCTTCTTCAACAATACTTTTAAATTAATACACCTGAATATGCCAAACTAGACATTACAATGGTGGTTAAAAATAATGAGCTAATTTTCAACAAAGTATCAAAAAGATATCTGACATGATATCAAATAAAATACGTTAGAATACATTGACTTGTACATCCAGGGAAAAACAAATTTTAAAGACAAAATGTTTAAACTTGTGAAGTGTTATTCAAGTTTAGCTTACATCCATTTTTTTCAAGTGTTTCAAGTTTATTTCACCCTTAATGGAAAATCCCATCCTTCTGACTGAATGTGCAAAATGTAGAGGTAGTGCTGAAGGTAAGGTCTCAACTGATGGAGAGTAGCTGGAAAACTGTCCAAGATGTCTCAAGACATTTGTAGAGGTTCTCTTCTCTGTATCATTGCATTAGTCACAGAGACTTGTTTGAGTTATAAACATTATTAAAACTCTTTGGCACATATTTGATCTCAAAACAGTCAGTCGTCCCAGGTGTTTCAAACTTTTGTCAATTTTGTTGCAGGCGTCTCTCAAAAGGGCAGTGTTTGGACATTTTCTTGGTCGCTCTCATCTGAAAGAAAACAAGTTCAGGTCTAAAGCTTACACTGATGATCAATTATAATTATAATTACTGAAAAATTGGTTCAAATTTGACAATATTCATTTCAAAAGTGTGCTCCACTAGATTCACTCAAAAAACATGAGGTAAAGTGCAAGAGTGGTCCGAGGCAGGTAGGAAAACAAAATAAGAAGCCTAGAACAGTGTTTCTTAAAACTGGGGTCACTATGGGTCATGAAACATCAAGTATGGATTCTGTATCTCTAGATTATCTGTAGATGTCAACTTTTAAATATGCTTGTTTATGTCATCAGAGCTCATGCTCAATCATCCAGGTACAAAATCCAATAATAGTCAGTCAGGTCATCTGGACAGTTTCTTTTTTGTGGAAAGACGTTTCGCCCTCTATCCAGAGGGCTTCACTCTGAGGAGACCCAAGTAAACTGTTATCCCCACTAAGAAGTACACTCCTTTAGTGGACCAACCAGTTTGCTGGTGATAAGATGGTTTCTGGAGGCTGTCCTGTCCCCCGTCGACTCCTCCACAGCCAAAGTGGTTCAAGATGTCAAAGCAGTGGTGATTTTAGCCTCTTTTGGGGGGCGCTGAAGCACCCCTAGAAATGTTAGTTTTTTTGTAAGGAAACTCAGTTCTTAAACTTTAGATTCACCAAAATCTTGAATAAATGTTGAATAAATATGGAGTAAATGATGACATGCATTAAAATGGCAAGTAAAATCTATATTTTTTCGGTGTCAGATGCTGAATGCCACCTGTCAATCATTCCAGTAGGCTCGTCCGCTGACCAATCGGTGATCGCAATTTTTCCCAAAGGGGAAACGCCCTTTAGCTTCAGGTGCTGCACCCGGTTTTCATCTGACTACATTGTCAGGCTTTTTGTATTGTATTACAAATACTTGGCGGTCAAAGCGATTTCATAAAAATAAAAAAATAAAAAACAATCTGATGAAGCCCTCCAGAGAGAGGGCGAAACGTCTTTCCACAGAAGAGAAACTGTCCAAATGACCTGATTCACCACTATTGTATGATTGTTTATGACTTCTTTTTTATTAAATTGTTAAAATAAATTTAAAATGCACTATTTGGATAAATAATTTATTTTTTTGTATGCCATAAAAAAATGGTTACCACAGTTTGAACACTTTGAACAGCCTTGGAGTTCACAAGCCTCTGTCATCTTTATTTCATGAATAAGGAGCTAAAAGTATAAGAACTGTTGGCCCAGAAGACCATTTTGCAAGCCGTGCACTCGACAATTAAAAAAAAATTGGCCTCACAAAACCACTCGCTGATCACTTAGTCGCAAACGCTCAAAATCGAGTAACACTGAAAATGTGTCTAATTTATTTGGAGTCACCAGCTTGTCTCCAGCTGTCACAGCTGATACCTTGAGGAGAAGGGGGATCAAACGCTGTGAAGGGCAAGATGAACAAATGGCACAGACAAAGTGAAAGCATGAGAAAAATCTGTTTTTCTA
>JARVGS010000736.1:21771054-21793805 GCA_031762315.1 Hypsolebias antenori
GCCTTTTCCCCCTTTGGGCCCAGGTTTACGGGAACCACCCCCCCCCCCCCCCCCCCGACTTCCAAAACTAGTCATTAATCAAAGTGATGGATTGATCAACCTGGTCCACATGGATCAGGCTCATTTCCTTTTGCTAATTTTTTTTTAACTTTTCTTTGTATTTTCTAGCCGTAGAAGGAATTGTGAGACTTCATGAATCCCTGAATGAGTTTTGACGAGTCATTAGGTGTGTTTCCACCACATTAATTTTTGATGTTGATCCTTTTTAAAATGGCCGCCACAGCTAGTCAACGTTAGCAAATAATAAAATGGCTACAACTCAGTTTTATAAATGTTATGCTTAAATATGGTGTGGTAGTAGATGAGAGTGATCCTCAGCACAAGCTCAGAGCACTACGCATTCCACAGCGACTTTATTAATTGTGCAACCGACAGTTTGTTAGCAAAATATCTAATGAACCATGTGAATAAATCCTATAAAGTAACTGTTGGGTGTAAATGACATTTAGAGTCGACTCAAATCAAGATGGCTGACGCACCTTTGCCATCACTGTAAATGGCAAATATTTATCGTTTATGTGGTAGTCGCTGAGCGTCGTCTTTATTACAAACGCTCGCAGGATGCAGCTATGGTGGCCATCTTGAATTAAAACTCTAGAAAGGGTAAGGCGGTGGGCGATATGCATTCCTTTAACGTGTGGCCGACAGTTTCCGTGTTTGTGCGTGATCACGCCTTGTGCGTCGCTACTTCCAAGGTCGAGTCCGATTGAACTTTAGTGGCCACTTTTGTTTCAGCGTGTGTGACATCTGTTCCCGACACTGTTTGCTCTTCAGAGCTTTGCTGACGTTTCACCACTCTGGATTTTCATTCTCTGTTTCTGATCAGCAGCTGCTTAATCACCACTGATTCCCAGAATGAGGTGCACCAGTGGCTTGGTTTGGCATGTTCATGTTTTTTTTTTTAAAGGGAGTGTCTCCATGCTTATTCACACTGTGACTCACCCTCATACAGATCAACAGTCAAACACACGTGCACCACACGTCCGTCCATTCTGAACCCTAAATCTGAAACGAGCAATAATCTCCTTTCTTCCTTTCCCCTGCTGGCGGAGCATGAGTGAACCACCTCTTTCACCCGTCCTCCTCCTCTTTCTCTGCTTTGTACCTGTCTGCCTCTCTCTCCATCGCTCCCTCCCCCTCTTTTTGGCCAGGTTCCCTTCTTCAGCTTGGTTCTCTGACTCCTTTTAACTGTTTCATGTCTTCTACAAATCTTATGACTTCTTGAAGTTTCAGGGCCTTAAGCAGGTTCAGATAATTTGAAGTGGGGTTGGAGCAAGTAGCATCTTACCTGTTGTAGATAGCTCTTTGAACAGCCTTGATTGGAGAAGTAGTTTTAATTTGCAGCAAAGACCAAAGAAGATTGCTGCCATCTTGATGAAAATCCACCAAAATGCACGGCGGTTTATGCTAGCGTTGTTTTGTAAGCATTTAATTTACACTTTATTTTCATTAACTACTGTGAAATGGTGGGAACAGCTAGTTGTTGCACTTCCTGTGCAGACTGGGGCACTTCCTGCAGGAAACTCTTAAACGTTCTTGCCAATTTTATGTAGTTTCAATCAAACTGGTGTTTGTGTAAAGGTTTATGAAATGGTGTTAACACATACTGGTACAATTTTTTTGATTATAGCTGTTTATCCATTTTCTTAGCTCGACTTGGACTAGCCGTTAGCTCATCAGTTTGTTCAGAACTGAACTCTCTCTCCAAAATGGAGCTTTTAAAAATGTTGTCTGAAACAAATGAGCTATTAATTGTTTATAACCTTTTCATATAACCCAACAAAGTTCAGTGAGTTCATCTGGATGTTTTTTTTTTTTTGTTTTTTTTTTTTTTGTTTCGTCCTTCATCCAAAGGACTTCTTCCGTCTGAGGAGCCACAAACAAAATCAGTCCCACAAGCAGCCTCACATAGTGGACCAACCAGTTTGCTGGTGATAAGATGGTTTCTGGGGCCCGCCCTCTCCTTTGAACCACTTTGGCTATGGCTGCCTCAGAGGAGTCAATGGGGGAGAGGGTAGGCCCCAGAAACCATCTCATCCCCAGTAAACTGGTTGGTCAGCAGCACAACAGCTCAGTGCTTAGCACTGTTGCCTCAAAGCAAGAAGGTCCTGGGTTCAATCCCCGGTTGGACCAGGAGTCTTTCTGAGTGGCGTTTGCATGTTCTTCTCATGCATGCATGGGTTTTCTGCGGGTACTCCTGTTTCCTCCCACAGACTAAAACATGCATGTTAGGCTGCCTTCAGGCCCAGACCTCCATTGCAAAAGAGATCTGTGATCTCAATGGGGTTTTAAATAAAGTTAATAAATGATCCACTATGTGAGTGTGCTGCTTGTGAGACTGAGTTTGTGGCTCCTCAGACTGATGAAGTCCTTTGGATGAAGGACGAAACCCATCCAGATGACCTGACTGAACTTTGTTGGATTTTTTTTTTTTTACTTGGATTATTGAGCATGAGCTTTGATCTTTTCATACAGCCCTACTTTAAATAATCTTGACTATGTGAGTTCAGAAGTTTTAAGATGACTTTCATCATTTCCACGTCATTTTATTGAATGGGCTTAAAACGTGCACTGCACTGGTCCCACGGGGAGTTATTTCTGGTATGTTTCATTCTCATGAAAGGTTTTCTTGGTATTTATCCGGTCAATGTGGCTGTTTTGTGATGCGCCTCATACAAATTGGGGGAATGGCCTTCACTGTGGGCCACAGAAAGAGAATGGTAACTGGTGTGACTGATCAAGGGTCAGAGTTCACCATGTGATGAAGTGGCACAGCCTCTATCAATCTGTCAGTCATCCTGTCACGACGGTGGTCCCTGAATACTCGCTGCCACTCAGGCGGGCTTCTCTTCTCACAACCCTCGCTCTGCCTCTGGGAAACTCTTGCTCACCCCACCCGCCCACCTCTGTCTTTTTGGTCTCCTTTGCCAGCTTTTATCTCAGCTTTTACAAGCTGTGCCTTTTCAGTCTATTATTTCTTCACCTCCATCTCTGGCTCTCAGAGAAGTGTAGGAGAAAAGGAAGCACGTTAAGAGGTGTGGAATTTTTTTTTTTTAGCGTCCTTGGCACCCGTGGTGATCCGTCACAAGGCACTTTGGCCTTTTCTTCGCACTTTTTCCCCCTTTGCTTTTTTCCATTTAAGCCTCTTTCGTTTACTGTCTTAAGAAAAGCTACTCAAGTCTTTTTGTGTGTGTGTGTGTATGGTTTTTTTCACATCTCTATCCAGGCTGATTTGAGCGTTTTTCAGAAGCGGTGGAGCCGGTCTGAGAACTCGCATTAGTGAAGGAAGAAAACTCGACGAATGTGGGGGAAAAACAACCGGAGTGTCTGTTTGCTTTCTGTGCGTGTGCTCGCACGCACGTTGTAGACGATGAAAGATAAGATTGTGCAGTCGGTTTAGTGGGTGTGATCACACGGAGGCAATAAAAAAGTGAAGGGTTGTGATTTTCAGTAAAAAGGAGCTGAGTTTCCTACAAGAAAAGATCCAGGTTTTCCCAGCTTCCCTTCCTAATACAGGCCTATGACCTCACCCCCATTGGTCAGCGTTCTCGAAAAACTCCTAAACCAATCTATCTTTGTCATAAACTCTATCTGAAATAGTTAAGTTACAGTTTTTCAATATTGTGAGTGTCCAACTGATAATCACATATATGCTCAGCCATCGCCCCTATTGTGTTGCCCTCTCTTATCGCTACACTTGACCGTGTTAACAACTTTTTTTATTCTCCATTCAATATTCCCACTCTGTTTTTGCAGCGTCAAAGATAGCAGGGCTTGTTTTATTGACTGTACTCCATAATAAATCAGTGCAAAGGTTCGAGCTTCCTGCAGGCGTGTTGTGTCGGGGTCTGCCCGCTGAGCGTCTCCTCCGAAGTGCCGCGCTTCCTGTTGCCGTCGTTTTCCCGGGAAAACGGCGTATCCTGTCTGCACAATAAACAATACGTTTCTCACACAGCGACACACGCGAGGCCCGAGATGATTGGATGAGGAGTTGATTAAACTTCCCAGGCTTTCATGAGAAAATTTGAAAGGGGTGAGAATATTTTTTGATTAAATGTGAGTAATTGTTTTATGACTAATGCTTTCAGTTGTGGCGCCTTGAGCATTTTATTTTATTTTATTTTTTATCTAGCATCTATGTCTGCCCAGTAGACAAATCTCTGTCTGTGTCTGGATTCGCCTCTGATCAGTGTCACCCCGTTGAACCCCACCACTGTTTTCTCATCCTCTGCCAATCCTGGTTCTTCGCTCTTATCTGCACACTATTCCCTCCCTGCTTCTTTCAAGTCTGCACAGATTTACAAGAAATCAGAGCGAGAAACGCTCGGTTACAATTTCAGTTCTGTTTTAAATGTTTTAAAGTCTTTGAATCAGAGAGCGTGTTGTCCTTCCGACATGTTTATCAAGTCTTGGTGATACTCTGTGGAAAAAAAACTGTGTATAAGGGTTTGAATGAGGAAGAATGAGCCTGCAAGAGTCAGATAGCATCTGTAAAATGCCCCCATTGTGTTTATGTTGTATAAATGTGAGCTATTGTGTAACATCACTTTTCTTTGTCCTTTTTGTTGAATGTTTGCAGACAGTTAAGCGTCTCCTTACAGGACAGATATTTACCCCAAGAGATTAGTCTTGGGGTAAAAAGCCCCAAGTTGGATTACTGAAAAAGTACCATACCTGCTGCTGTACACGTCACACCGCCGTAGAAGTTGCATCAGTCCAAATATGTCTAATAAAGTGGGAAAAATAAATAAATACATCGCTTTGCCATATAAGTCGCATCTGACAACCCGGAAAAGTGGGCCGGTGTTGTGCAAAAAATCGATTGGCGGCCGCGGGAGCATGTACTGGAGGGCTTTAACAAGAATTTAACAAGATTAACACCTAACAACAATTATTTGTTTGTTTGAAATTATAGCAAAGTTGTGTCTCAGTTTAACTTTGTCTTAATAAATGCACTTTAACAGTGAAATCGGCTGCATGCAGCCGATTTGCTCCAGGAGTTCTGAAGTGAGACGAAGGTGGCTTGGTATGGCAAGCCAAGTGTCTCATTGATAGCTACTTTTACCTATTAATGACACTTGGCTTGCCATATTACTCAAGCGCCCTCTAGTGGCTGAAAATGGTAGTGTTCAATATTTTCTATGTCAGAATGAAGGATATCGTCAGATTTCAGCCAAAAATTGATTTATAAAAATGGGTGAAAAAACATAAATACAGTACGTCGTTTCGCTGTATAAGTCACAGGCATGCTAATTTATGCAAAAAACTGCGACATATACAGCAAAATTTATGGTACATCATTTGGCTGTGACTGTAGGAGATGAATTGTGGATGGCATTCACAACATTTTCCTAAATGTCTCTAAATTTTTGCATTGGTTTTTAATTATGGGAAGTTTTTCATTCAACCTTTATTTATAAGGTTAATCCCACTGAGCCTCGGGGACTCATTTACAAGAGACCTGACGTGCAGGGCCACTCAATTTGTCACTTGAATTTTTGAACATGTTCAAGAAATTTGCAAGATAAATTCTCCCAAAAATATTTAGAGTACCGGTAGTTGTGGGCGTCTGGATCCCTCCTTAGTTTAGTTTTTATTCTATTCTATTTCTTCCTCCATGAATGCCAAGTGCTAATTTTCCTGGACGTTCACACAAATATCTCGTTTAATTCGAGATATTAAGTGAAATTTGGGGCATTTTCCTGCAATTATGTGTCTCCCAACTAGTCCCTACCAGTTGAAAAACAAGTCATTAAGACCCGTTTTGAAAACCAACAATTCTGACAATTTCTAAGTTTCCAGCTGCGTTAAAGCAATAGTTCAGCTCTTTTGAAATCTGGTTCTGTGTTATCATCTTACCTGATTCAGATAGCTCTTTAGCTTGGACAACAAGTTTAATTTTGACCTGAATAGCAAGCTCATAGCGTGAGCGTGGCCATACTTCTTAAAATGTCTCCAGTCTTAAATATTTCATTGCCATTTATGCAAACACTATTTTGGAGCCCTTCACGTTGCCATCACTTGTACATTATTGTGCGTATGGCTAAATTGCCATAATGCCACTTGAAATGCTGCAATTGCTGATCAGCTATATTTGATTGCATTTGGAAAATGAAATAAAAATGGACATTTCCACATTTGAAATACAAGTCGTGGTTTGTTTTTATATCTTTATAAAGATATTTGCTTCCTGGGAAGTGAGAGTTCAGTCTTGGTCTTTTTTTGTTCTGGCCCGGGAATGAAGTTCAAAGCATAAGTATTTATCCAAGCCTCTCTTGGTGCAGCAGGATCAGCCAATTATTTCTCTGCTGGGCTCCTTGTCGCTTCGCTGGGTGGCAAAAGCAACTTGGCTTGTTGAGCCAGGAACACTAGTGGAATGACCAATGATCCTGACGGACAAAGGTTGAATGGCAGACTGGAGAAAGCTGATTGAGACTGATGACCAAAAGTCACACGGGGCAGAGAATGAAGGCTGGAATATTATGTTTACAAAAAAAAAAAAGTGGAGGAACTGAAAGAGTAGGGACCACATTAGTTTCTATGACGACCCACATCACATTGTGCTTGGCTCTGCGAACGGTGGGTCAGAGAGCGCCGCATACTTGGAATACCGCCAGGACAGGTTGTGATTGGTTCAGTGAGTTTGAGGTGGGGGAGGGATGGAGCTGACATGAGGATCTGGTTTGCTTATTGAGCGATGAAAGACGTACAGGGAGTGGGAGGGAATGGCCGACGGTGATGGATGAACAGATAGACGAATGTTACAAGAAGAATTTGAGCAACAACATTAAACAGTCCGACTTAACGCTTCACTGTTCTGTGTAGCTCGCATAAATAAACTGCTCTCTTGTGTCCAATATTTTTCTATTAGCCCGTTATCACCACTCAATCCACAATTTGTTCCACACGTAACCACTGCAGGCAAGTTCCCTTTGAACTCCCAAATCTGTGCAGTACAGGACTAATACCCCTCTCTGTGTGAGGACAATGGCAGTAGAAAAAACATTCACACCGTCTGTCTCACCCCTTAATACCGTCCCCAGCCATCAGCCCCTGATTTGGGCCTCGCTGTCCACGAAAAGTCCCTGTATTAAGCAGGGTCTGGTGCTGATGAATGGACCCCAGCTCAGTCTCTGCTCCACCCAATAATCCAGCTGATTAGATGGTCCCCCACATTTCAGTTTATTCATCCCGAACACAAGACGAGTCAAAGTGTTTTTTTGCTCTTTTACAGAATTTGTTGTGGTAGTAGCAGAGACTGATTCCCAGCACATACTTTGAGCGCTAACGTAGGCGAGGTGGTTGGTGCTACTCACGTTAGCATCCTTTTTACAAAATCTAAAATCCGTGTTGATTCTTTTGTTGACTTTCCATGTATAAAAATTCCCAGATGCTGACTTTGCAATTGTCTGACCTTTTCCTCTCCGAGGTCCGACATTCCAAAGGGTGATGGAGCTCCGAGATGAGAAGGTGATGGATGGGTAAAAGGAGGGGAGAGTTGAAACGAAAGAAAAAAGCCACACCAAAAAGATTAAAGAAGAAAGATTAGACTCTGCTCCCGATGCCCTCCTCTAATAAATCAGGAATTTCTTCATGGAAAAGGAGGAAGCACGGCCGGATCTAGTCTCTGGTGTATTTTTCACCAGATTGCGAGCTCGCATGCCGGGCCGCTTCTCATTCTGCTATCATCTCAACTTTTTATTGGCCTTCATTATCCACCTTATCATGACTGAAGCGCACTCCCAGATTCCTCTGAGCTCTGGAGAGGCAACCCGCCCGCACACCCGCTCAGACATAAACAATCACACGCTTAAATGTATCAGGCTGAGCAGATACGCATGCAGACAACGCACTCTGCAAATCATCCGTAAAGCGAGAGCACAACTTGTGGCATCCACAGAAGCTTCAAGCCTCCCACCACTGATTGATAGAAAGCATCCTGTCATGAACAGTGGCTAATAAATAAATGTACCCATAGGCCTGTCACGATAGCAAATTTTGCTGGATGATTAATTGTCTCAGAAATTATTGCGATAAACGATAATATAGTTTGAAATTTGACAATAATTAGTAATTATTGTCAAATTTAAGAAGAAACGTTGGTGAATTTGTTTTGCATGTAGTACCTTTTTGACCACTGGATGGCAGTATAAGACTGTTTGAACTGAAGGATGGATAGTGAGGGAGTGAGCAGCTTGTCTCTTTAAGAAAAATGGGCGGGAGGCCCCTTGACGTGACATGGGCTGTCTCTCGTTCCTGTTTCTCGGTTCTCAAAATGGCGGACACTCTGTGTGGTTTGAGCTCTTTAGCGTAGCATTTTTCACACAAAGCTTTTAATAAAAAATCAGTAAACAAGTTCTTAGTTTCTTTTTGCAGAGAAATAACTTTTTACACAAAGGCACAGGTTTCAAGTGTGAATTTTGGCGCTTCGGCAATCCAAAAAACATGATTTTGGACGATTAAAATGAATTTTAAAGAGGAAAGAGAAAGAGAGAGGGGTCAGTGAAGACGCTGGAGTTGAGCTTTTTGTCATCCACTGTCTTCAGTAGAAAGAGAGAAACACAAAGAAACGATGCAGATAAATGAAACTGAGGCTGATAATTTTCATTTATCATGCGATTAATTGATTTATTGTTTATTGCGACAGGCGTACGTATGCCTTTAACACAGTAAGTGGAGCCCGGCACGCTGAAAGAAAGATTATGAAAGCGAACGTGACAGGATTTGACTTTGTTAGCTTAACTTTTCAGCACAGACGCCAAAGCTCTCTTTAAAGGGAGTAACTCCAATCAGTTAATTAAGCTGTTGATGTGGAGCAATTCAATGCCGAGGCGTTAGAAGGGAACAAAAGGTTGCAGGATAATTAAAACTATTTTCCATTAATGAGACGTTCGCCAACCTCTCCCCATTGTGCATTCAGCAACTGTTCTCCCCACTAAGTGAGCTCCTCCATCACGTCGTGAATGGAGACACTGTACGAAATTGGCGTTGACGAAGCAGACGCAGCGCTCGCACAGAAACACTTACTGTGAGAAACTTCAAAAAGCCATTCCCAGCCCCGAGCCCTTTGACCCGCCTCGCCCACTCCCATTCATATCCCCCCTCAGACTCTCACCCTAAATGTGCAGGGAAGTGGGGTGCAGGAGGGCGTAATTACTCACCCCCTTCAGGGCAACTTTAATACCCTTTTTTTGTGTTTTAATTGCACCCACCTTCGACCTTCTTTTCATGAACGCATCAGGACCATACCATAACCAGTTTGTAATCAGGCTGTGGGGACTTTGTTTGTGTGTTTTCGTGTTTGCATGGGTGTGGGGGGTTAGACAACCGTGCTTGTTCAGTGGCGTTATCGATTCAAACGCGATTGAAAGTAACAGCGGGGAAAAAAACACTTAAGCGCCAATCTAGTAAACAGAGTGTGGCAGGCAAACTAGAGATAAGCACTAAGCCCTCTGGATCGTTGCAAAATGATAATTATTGTTCTCCCCCATCTGAAAAAAGTTGGCTGCTGCACACTGTATTTAGCATGGTTGGATGGAAGTTTCATCCATACACAAAAGAGGCTTGCTTTCTAAAAGGGCTGTGTGTTGCATTGTAGTGGTGTTACAGACTTATCTGGCCATCAGCAGTCAGGAGTCAGATGAGTAAAACGATGGGGGAAGGGGGCCAAAAGAGAGCCGGGAGTCGGGGCCTGGAGTTTTGGAGCCACTACGTCTGTCTTGTTGCCAGGGGGGGGTTCAAGGAGACCTGTGGCAACAAACATCGCTTAACTAATGAGCGACTGGTGCCTTGACACTTTGATCATTAGTCACCCACGTGGACCGTGTCAAGAAAACGCCACCAAATGCTACATTAAAGAA
Source organism: Hypsolebias antenori (assembly GCA_031762315.1). Lineage (NCBI taxonomy): Eukaryota > Metazoa > Chordata > Actinopteri > Cyprinodontiformes > Rivulidae > Hypsolebias > Hypsolebias antenori. Next base: position 21,780,975 of record JARVGS010000736.1, read on the forward strand.
CAGTTTTATAGGAATTCGGTGAAAAAAAATCTACTTTAGTGCGCAAGTCTTGCTTCAGCACAGCTTTTGGGAAAAGTAGTACAGGTATTTGTATCTGATCGGGATAACTGTTGCCTATAGATTTAAATGTGTTTGTGAAGATTCTCAGTCATCCAGGACGGCAAATTTAATAGAAGTCCGGTTGTTTTTTTTAACCTTTTTTTTTTAATTCATAGCTTTAAAAGAATATTTCAAGTCATTTGAAGTGTGATTCTGTGGAGCATTTATGAACAGTTAGTATCTTACTTGTCATAAATGGATATTTGAACGGCCTCGGTTTGAAGAAATACAGTACTTTAATTCTGACTCGGCTAACGAGCTAATGGCTAATCTTGGAAGAGTCAAGACCAAAGTGGATTGCTGCCATCTTAAAATAACTTCGTTTTTTTATTTTTTATTTTTGTGTCAATTTTGGTGCCACAGGTTGTACAAAAAGTGCTGCCGCGACCATCTACTGAGAGTTCAGTGTAAATTGCTATGTAAGGCAAACGTCAAATTTAATTGGTGTTTATACATGGCACTTTAAAAGTTTTGACATTGAAGTTATTTTAGGATGGCAGAAATTCATTTTGGAATTGGCCCCTCTCATATTACTCTTAGCGCATCAATCCGACCCAGATTAAACTCCATTGTTCCAAACTGAGACTGTACAAAGAAGTATCTGCAACAGGTAAAACATTATTTACTCTTAGCATTTCCACAGAACCCCACTTCAAACAAGCTGAACTATTGCTTTAAAGTCCTGATGGCTTGAGAAGTCATGAGTCATAAGATCTATAGAAAAGATAGCCGTCTGTTTTGTTAACTCTTGAAAGCCCAGAGAACCTACATATTCATTGCAAAAGCAACAAAACTCTATATTACACAAACATTCTTCTTGTGTGCTGTAAAAATATTTAGGTCTGTCAGATTTTATTCATCTTTAGAGATCCCCTGATACTTCAGAACAGTAAGAGATGGTAAACTGATACACACCGCCTGGGAACCATGCACCAGGGGAGGAAAAGTGTCTGTGTGGCTTTGGTGGGTGTAAAAAGCAGGTAGCTACAGCTTTATGTTGTTGATAGATGGGAATTAGTGTGAAGTGTGTGTGTTGTGAGCGGTCAGCTACTGCTCCGGGCTGGTGATAGATGGCTTTGGCTAAGAAGAGAGCATTAGCTGTGAGCCGCCCCTGGAGCACCCGCTCAGTCAGGAGGAAGCTGAATTACCTTTTGGTGACAATTTCCCCCGGAGATACAATCGTAATAACCCAAGAGGGTTGAGATTGCAACTGCTTGGTCTCAGGCCATTCAGTCCACAATTACATGTTGAACATGAAAGATTATTGATAAAAGATACGTTCATATGAAATTTTCCACAAATGTATTTGTAAAGCGCTACAAATTTTAGGTTTAACTTAACAACAAACTTTACACCCAAATGAACAAGCATCGCAAAAATGAATGTTTGCTACAGAAAACTGCACTGAGGAGCTTTGTTTTTTTTTCATCGTATCAATGTTTGTTTTCCATAAATGAGTGAGTCAAAATGTGTTAAGTGTGCCAAAACTGTATTTGTACTGATTGTTTATGTGCAGCAGTGTAGCGCACGCTACAAATCTTGTGTTTTTGAAAGAAGACGACTGTCGTAAAGAGGGTGGAGGAGTGAAAGGAGGGATGCAGGGAGGAATGGCAGACAGTCAGACTGTCTCTGTGTTTGTAATGAGAGGGAATGTGATGGAAGACAGTCTCACCAAACCCATGCTGTGTGTGTGTGTGTTCATGTGTGTAATTAATGGGTTAAAACACATGTGACAGTTATGGTTCCATACTTGTTCCTATTTCTGGAACATGTCAGGTGTGTCTCCGTCTCTGTTCATTACATATTCAGATCATCTGTGGGGAGCGTTTGCTCGTGGCCTTGCAGTTGTCGATACTCATCGCTGGTCTTGGCGGGCTAGCTGACTGCTAATGTTTCTCTGTAAACATCGTGCAGCTCTGAGGGGACGAGAGATCGATCGGTGCCAATTCTTAGTACAACAGCGAGCTACTCTTATTTTCACGTTTATGTGCATATTCTCTGCAAATCACTTCTTTAATTCCTCTTGAATACACTCCTCTTCTCACACAAACATTCTCCATCTCTCACTCTTTTCCTCTGATATCCCTGTTGCACCTCTGGCCTGCAGCCGATCAATATATAATCACAGGTTTTGAGGCTTATATTTATCACTGCTCTAATGCTATTACCATGGTTATCACTCCTGCCACCTGTGTAACCTTCCTGCCCCCGTCTTTTCTGCGCAGGTTCGAAAAGGACAACTACGCCGTGGAGGTGAAGCTCAACGACTACCTGGACATCGTCTGTCCCCATTACCCTCAGGGTGAGGCGCCGCAACTGGACCCAGAGCGCTATGTACTCTACATGGTGGAGCGCGAAGACTACGATTCCTGCAAGCCCCAGTCATATGACCAGATGCGCTGGGAGTGCAGTCATCCGTTTGCCGCTCACGCTCCGGAGAAGTTCTCTGAAAAGTTCCAGCGTTTTACTCCGTTTACTTTTGGGAAGGAGTTTCGTCAAGGAGAAAGCTACTACTACATCTGTAAGTATGCCCGTGCTTCTCTACGTCCGTAATCTTTGTTTGGCTTGGTATGTCTAAACAAAGGCCTGCAAAGATTGTGGATTTTGTTAGTTTTGTTGGTTTTTGGGCCATAAATTGGCATGTTATTATGAAACAAAAGGAGTTGTACACTCCCATTAACAAAAAATGTATCTAAATTACCGTACGTGCATTCCAGTTTCTTTTGAAGTTGCGTGTAGGAACCTGGAATGACACAACACTAAAGCTGACAAAAGTCTATATAAACAGCATTTTGGGTCAATTTTACAGGTTTTTTTTTGCATAGGTTAATACCATGTTAGATAATGGGATGAGAATTTACCTTCTAATTAAATGTAACATTTTTGTATTTCAACTAAAAAAAAAATAAAAAAAAAAGTTTTACAATAAACTAATATTGTCCCAGTTCATAAATGCCCCATCACCTGTATCAACTTGTAAAACATTTGCATCATATCTGCAAAGAGGTTTTTTTTTTTTTAAACCAATTTCCCACAAGAAAAGCTTCTTCATGTTCCGCCACCTTCAATCAGCTAATGACAAAATATCCAATAATTTATTTTAATCCGCCCCAAAGGGCTATCTATGATGACACTTTAGGGCCACGCTAAAAACAAATGTACGGTAATAATTTAAAGCCATAAAACTATGAGAATAAAGTCATACAAAATTCTTTTTTTTTTTTTTTTTGCGTTTTTTTTCCAGTTTGTTTGTTTTTTTTTTTACCCACCAGTCGGATCCACGATGCGACCTGTCAGTCAGTCCAGTAGGCGTGTCAGCAAATGACCAATGCAAATCTAAATGCTCCTTACCTGCAGAGAGCTGTGTTGCAGCCCATCAATACGGTGGCCCTGAGGCGTAAATCAACATTTGAAAAAACAAAATTGTATTAAACCAAAGCGAAAATGAGCAAAATCACATTTTGGGGGAGGGGTGGGGGGAATGGAATTAGATTTGAAAAAATTGAATGACATTAAGCTGAAGCAGAAGTAGCCAAAGCTGAAGCGGCCAGAATCACATTTGGAAAAAAATAGAATTACATTTGGAAAAAACAGAATTGCATTAAGGCAAACCACCTCAGGGCCAATGTAATAAAGTAAAATTAATTAATTAATTAATTAAATAAACCCTAAATAACTCCACCACCACCACCACTTCTGGTTTGGCTTAATGTAATTACGTTTTTCCCAAATGTGTTTCCGGCCACTTCCGCTTCAACCACTGGCGCTTCTGCCACGTCCACTGGCCCTTCTGCCATGTCTGCTTTGGCTTATTGTAATTGTTTGTTTGTTTTTCAAATGTTGTTGTGTTTTTGTTGTGCTTTTCTCAAATGCAATTCTGTTTTTTCAAATGTTCATTTACACCTCAGGGCCACCGTACATTAGTGCATACCACCTGACTGTAAGCAGGTTCAGAGTCCTGATAATAATTTGATGCTGATGTATTAACAGATAAATGATCTCCTTATTTGTAAAACCAATACCAAAGTATAACTTAACAAGATACGCAACGTTCTTCATTTTACCACAGTTAAAATGCGGTAAACCCTACTTTATTGTGTCGGGAGTTTGGATAATATTACGACTTATTTAGCTTCGGCTTGGTCATTTGCTGACATGCCTACTGGATTGATTGACAGGTCATGTCGTGGATCCTACTCTTGAAAAAAAAATAAAAATAAACGATATGCAGACATGTTCCTGTTTTTAGTTTTCTACATTTGCCTTATAAGCTATCTGTTTTGCTACTTTGACATCTTTTTTTAACTTGTTTAAAAAAAAATCTGTATGTCTCTCTTATGATTGTCTATTGTTGTCGCTGTTGTCATCATTCTTTGTTAAAAACAGGTCTCTCTTGTAAATGAGTCCTTGAGGCTCAATGGGATTAACCTGCCTAAATAAAGGTTGAATGAATGATAGCTGTAAAAAATAAAGTCTCATACGACTTTATTCTCGTTATATTAAGACTTTATTCAACTTTATTCTCGTAATTTTATGGCTTTTAATTATTATTTTTTCTTAGCGTGGCCCTAAAGCTCCGTCGTAGCTATCTGTCCGGCTGCAAATCCTACCCTCAAAAGAAAGTATGACCAGGAGCTGGGGCACCATTTCTTTAAAGCTCAACATTCACAAGTTGTTTTCAAAGTTTTCTGGGTCCTTTGTTCTTTTAGAATGAGCACAAAGGTCATGCAATTTTGTCATCCTGACCATGGTTGTAATTAGATAAACGGCAGGACAAGACACACTTTGTGTCTGGTCACAGATGGCCTCTCAGGGCTTTGTGCCTGTGCCTGTCTGCTGCCAAGAATTTCAGCGCGTCTGTGTTTGTATGTGTGCAGGCATGAAGGTGTGTAAGGGGATAAGTGCATTAGACTGGGTGTTAATGCCTGTGTTGCTGTCGTTTGTTTTCCCCGCAGCCAAACCTTTGCACCGCCACGGCCAAGAGTGTCTCAGGCTCCGGGTGGACGTCATTGCAGCCGATGGTGAGCTGAACCTCCCTCTTGGATGAAAGGAGAATGTTTGTGGTCAGTTTAAGCAGAAAACCTGATAGTGTTTCTTTTCTTTCAGGCTCCCAATCGGCCCGAGTGGCTAACGGAGGCAGGGGTGGGGCTGGAGTTGGAGCAGGGGGTGGTGTTCACAACCCCTCCAACAGACCGCCTGCAGGTATGTTGGCTCCTTTGTAATGATCCCTGACAGTAGTAAGCTAATGCAAGCTCATACGGGCTCTGAGGTGCAAACTAACGTTGCAGCTTTTTTTTGTTTTGTTTTTTGCGTCTTCCAGCAGACGACCCAGTGGTTATCCTGCCAAATGTTCAGAAGAGCACACGGACAAACTCCGCAGCGTCATCTACGTCGCTCTCATTCTTCTGTTTGCTAGTCCCATTACTGCTTTTGTTGCACTGAGAGGACATCTTTTTTTTTTCTTGTCCAGGGACTACAATGAAGACAGTCTGTGGAGTTGGAAAACACTGACCAAAAAAAATAAATAAATTATAAAAATAAAAAATGAATACCTGCTGCTGGCTGCAGGAAGAAACGTTCAAATCTTGTAAAGTAAAGACTTTTTTTCTCGTGCAACATGTTGGTTCAAGACAAAAAAAAAATTGGTGCTTTGTTCTATTTTTCCAGAAGATTTCAATATTTTTTGTGAAACAACAAAAGCTCTCCTCGAGTTGTACTTTTTTTTGGAAACGAGCTTTGGAGGACAACACGACACGTCGCTTCAAAAAGACGTTGCAGAAGGACCTAAAGTGATCAGGAGCACCAACGCAAACCGGACTGTCTTGGACTTGGATGCTTTGGTAGAACAAATCAGCATTTAAAGGCAAACCTTAAGAGCCAAAGATCAGCCCCCTCTCCATCGTGTGCTCTAGTCCACCTTTGAGTATTGTGTACTACGTGTATTATTGTTACCGAGTGGCTTTGATGTCTCAAGTGATTCTCTAAATGTAGCATTTTTTTACAGGTTCTCCGTTGCAGACCATGTGCTAACACATTGTAGTACTAACACTGCACACAATACGCACACTACTGCCACACACAGACCCACACCAACACTTTTTTGTGTACATTCTGTGAAGATAATTTATGAGATTTGCAGCTGAGAGGTTTTATTGTACATGCACTCGCAAAATGAAATGTTTACTGATGGGCAGGACTTTTCCTGTCTCCAGAGGTGGAGGTAGTTTGTGTGAACGGGGATGTGTGTGTGTGTGTGTGTGTGTGAATATGGGAGGGTGTGCCTGAACTGAGTGAGACGAAATGCTTTTTTTTCTGCCAAAAGCAAACACTGACATGTTGTGCTGCAGAGAGGCTGGACTTCTCTGCTTGTTGCCCCTGTTGTAGGTTAAACATGACGTGAAGCGCTGGTTTGAAATTACAGATTTAAAAAAAAAATGAAAACAAAACGAGCTTAGAGCTTTTAATATCATAGTCACCAGTTACCAGTTCACAGACAAGGCACTGCGTCCAACAGAGTTGCTAAGCTCATTTTCAGCTGACAGGCAAAGCACAGCCGTGTATGTCTACCACTACTTTTTTTTTTTTTTGGGACCCGAATTCTCGTTGCCTACTTTTTGTACATGTGTAAGTAAGAAAAAAATGTAAAATATGTGCATATTTCCATGTAAATATATAGAGATTATATGAAAGCCGAGTTTGATAAATGTGAAAGATTTTCATGTGAAATAAAAACGATATTTTTTTGAAAACCCAGAACAGATTTGTGTGGTTGTCATGGCTCCGGGGGATGAAAGAACACTGGTTGCTCTTTTTTGTTCCAAGACCAAATGTCTCAAGCAACTATTGAATAAATTAGCATTAAAATAAAATTATTTACTCTCCGCCGAAAATGCATGATGGCCAAAATCAAGAATTTCAACGAACAGTACTCTCCATCCCTTTTTATAAAAGCACGTATAAACCAATATTGGGATTTTCTGTATCCTCAGAATAAAATTTTCTGTTCATTCCTTCAGTATCAAATGCCTTTAAACTTTAAAATGTATGTAAAATTAATTGGAGTTACATGGGTTTATGAATTACAGTACAAACTATTATCGCCCACCACTGAAGGCTGAGTGGTGATAATGTTATTCATTCCCATGTGTGCAGCAAAATACGTATAAGATTTTAATGAAACTCAAAAGACTTTTCATTTGATGTGCATTTACAATAGATAAGTGACATTGAGTGAGCTCGTTATTTTCAAGGTTTGATCAGAACAGCTGTAACTTCTTCATTTCTTGACTCGTCTTAGTTTAAAATGAAATAAGCAACTTCATTTAGTTCGTTTTAGCTTTAACTCTTTAAAAGTGCTTGTGACATCCATATCCTAAAAAAAAACAATGTGTAGAAAGAATCTTAAAATCTTTTTTAAAAAAAGAAAAATATGGCATAATACATATGATTTTACACATTTTGTCACATAATAAATTTTTCTTTGGACTTGGTGCAGCCAAAGAGAAACAGGAAGTGACGTCAAAGGGGAAGTCCCTGGTCTGTTTTTATTGAAACAATTTTTTTCAACTTCATCTCTCTGATAGCGACTCAAAATAATTCAAAGAAACTTCAAATTTCTGTGTTAACCATCACTTCCTGTTAAGATGCATTCAAATTTATTACAAAAAGTGATGTCACAGGCAAAACTGACAAGGTCGTACAGAATTGATCTAAAGAGTTTACTTACCTGTTTTAATGTGAAAATGGATTCAGTCTGATGCTTTGGTGTAAAAGATAAAGGTAAGACCTAAAACAACAAACAGCATGGCATTATGTCTGTCCTTTGGATAAAAGTAAGATGTTTGTGTCTGTTACTGAGAGACACTCCCATAAGATCTGCACAGTGTCTGAGACAGTGCATCACTTTTACTGCAAGAATTGTTTTTTTTTTTTTACTTTAGATAAGGGAAAAGACAGGACAAAGTACCAGCTGTTATTTGTGTTCGACAGCAAGAAGAAGACAAATGTGTGGGAAGTTTTCAGACTGAAGTTATGTCTTCCACAACACCTGCACCTGATAGAAGAAGACATGACGCAACACGAGCTGCAGCATCTCAAGGCAGCTCGGTGCCAAAGACTCTGAGCGCAATGCTCCAACACGCACTAACAAATCGGAGAAAGTCAAAGTGACACTTGGTTTTCTCCTCGGCTGAGCTCCTTTCTCACAGAGTGGAGTGCTCGACCTTTGCCGATAACTTTCCTGAAGCACGAGGAGCAAACGGATTACCACGCTTCTGTTGCATCGCTATAATTGGGCCATGCAGGATTACTGCAGCATGTAGAGCACATATTTATCAGCATCCAGCCACAGCACATGGCCCTTGGTTACGCTCCTAATGGGTGATGGGGTAAATATTCATGACAAAGAAGTAACACAAACTTCCCAGCTTCTTCATACTAAAGGAGAGGGAGGGAAAAATGCCACGTTTTTTAGAATTTAGGTGATTTTGAGCTGTTGGGGAAACAAAACCCATTGCTCCTGATTACACCGGAAAGATCAAAGTATTAGAGATATTGGCTCCAACAAACTAATGTGACAGGAGGCACGTAAAGGGAAAAACAACCTAAATTAGATAAAGGAAAAGAGAGATCCAGGCCATGTTTAGGATTATCCATGGCAGGAACATTAAATGCACAGATGTGATTCCTTGGCTGTCTTTATTTCAACTTCCCACTGAGATTTCACACAGACACACACACACCTATTTTCTCCAGGCTTTTCTCAAAGCTATATGACAAATCATTGTTCACATCACTCCTTTTCTAGACTCTCCCTTCCCAGGGGGAAGCTTTATGGCCGTGACAGTAAAAACAGCTGTAGCGCCGAGGAACTGGTGCCACAGCTTCACAACTCTCCAATGTTTTCAAAGAGGTGCCCATAAATTGTGACAGTCAGACGGGCCTCTTAACCGCCCGACCCCTGGAGAAGAAGCTCGTCAAGAGGGAACAATTCTTTTTATTTACGCACTCGTTCGGCAAACTGGCGTGAGCAAATGTGGACGGCAAGTGTGAAACATTTAACGCTGTAATAAAGGTTATGGGCTGTCGGGAGATAAACATGGAGCACAAAAACAAGAACAATGGTTTTGTTTCTACAGGCTAGACGGTATATTATTTAGAAGCAAGGCTTTGCATGAGATTATGACCCAAAATGTCTGATAACTTGATGCAGCCTGGATGGACCTCTCCTTTCTAATATTGCCGTATTTTCCGCCGTACACGTCACACTGCCCTATAAGTTGCATCAGTCCAAATATGTCTAATAAAGTGGAGAAATCCATAAATACGTCACTTCACCGCTATGTCGCATCTATTATGCGTCAGCACTGACGCGTCACGTTTGTTACGCATCAACGCTGACAACCCAGAAACGTTGGCCGGTGTTGTGCCGAAAATCGATTGGCTGCCAAATGGCGGCCGCGTGAGCGTGCAAGGGAGGAATTTAATAAGATTAACACTTTAAACAATTATTTGTTTGCTTAAAATTATAGCTAAGGTGTGTCTCAGTCTAACTTTTCCTTAATAAATGCACTTTGACCGTCAAATCAGCTGCATTTCAAAACCCAATCTGTGGCCGTGGGAACACGCAGAGGGAGGACTCGCTGTGCATTTATTCAAAATTTAACAAGATAACTGCCTAAAAACAATTATTTGTCTGCTCGACTTTATAGTAAAGGTGTGTCTCAGTTTAACTTTTGCTTAATAAATGCACTTTGACAGTCAAATCAGCTGTATTTCAAAAGCCGATATGCAGAAGTAGACGCGTGCATGGGAGTACTCGCTGTGCATTTCTTTGAAATTTGACCAAGATAAGCACCTAAAACAATTATTTGTTTGCTCGACCTTAAAGAAAAAGTGTGTCTCAGTTGAACTTCTAATTAATTAAAGACTAATGGTCAAATTTGCTGTGCCGGGGCGGTGCTGTGAAATTAAGCTGATTTGACGGTTGCTCCAGGTGAGCTGGACGAAGATGAAAGACTATGGCAAGCCGATAGTGTCATTAATAGCCACTTTTACCTATCACATGACACAACGGCATGCCTTACTACTCGAATGCCATCTAGCAGCTGAAAATGGTAGAGTTCAATATTTTCAGTCAGAATGAATGAAAACGGTCATATCTCAGTCAAAAATTGGTTTATAAATATGGGGGGGGGGGGGGGGTGTCCATAAATACGTTGCTGCAGCATATAAGTCATAAGGCATGCAACTTATGCAAAACACTGCGACTTATAGGGAGAAAAATGCGGTAATTGAATTAAATTTACTTTATTTATAGCGCCAAGTCACAAAAGAAGTCATCTCAGGACACTGAACAGAAACATTCATATACAGTATATTAAAGTAAGTTGACATTATTTATCTGAGGAGCAGACTGCTTTGACATTAACTTCATCGCAGACTCATCTTGAGCAAGCTTAAAGGCAACAGTGGAAAGGAAAAACTCCCTCATGAGGAAGAAACCTCCAGCAGAACCAGGCTCAGGACAAGATGCTCAGGTCCAAAAACCAAGACATCAGTCTTGTCTGTATTCTAAAGCAGAAAACTAAGGGTCATCCAGGTTTTTATGTTTTTAAGACATGCTTGTAGTCAAAGCAGCTGACCAGATTAACTGGGTTTCATCAGCAAAACGAAAATGTGTCCCATGCTATTTAATATCTTTACCTAATGGAAGCATATACTTTGTATGAGGTAAAGAGTATTGGTCCAAGCACTGAACCCTGAGGAACTCCATGACTGAGTTTGGTGTATGATGAAGATTCATGATTTACATTTACAAATTGGAATCCATCTAGATATGATTTAAATCAATTTAGAGCATGTTTCTTGTAACTCCAACATCATATTCAAGCCTCTGTAGTAGAATATTGTGATCAGCTGTGTCAAATGCAGCACTGAGGTCTAACAGGACCAGTGTAGACACCTGTCCATTGTCTGAGGCCATGAGAACATCATTGGTAACTTTCACCAGTGCAGATTCAGTGCTGTGGTGAGCCCTAAACACTGACTGAAACTCTTCAGACAGATGTTTAAATGAAGAGTATTAATATTATTATGAATGATCTGGACTTTGTGGTAAACCTTTATTTGCCCTAGTGAAGTTTTTCATTTATTTATTTATATATATATTTTTTTCTTTTTCTTCTTTTTTTTTAACAGCTGACACAGATGGAGCTACCTGCCTCCCTTAGAGAGTTTATCACATGGTTAGATGTTGGCAAAGAGTCTTGCAATCCTCCACCGCTGTTGTTGGCTGAGGACATTCAGGCCTTTTTTATGTTCCATGGTTCACCATGTTCTTTTGTTCTCATGAACCAAACTACTGGTTTGGCCACCTGCAATGTTCTTACTACTCCTCTTGATTTGAGCTCTTTTGTGCACGGTCAGCTTTATCACTGTGAGCCTTTGGGGAAACTTCCAAAGAACTGTTTGTCTTCTATCCTGCTGTTTTAGACAATGTTGACTCAGTGCACAAAACTTATCAGATTGTTTCAAATAAACTACAAAGTAATATTAGGCCATAATTACTTAATAAATTATAACAACACCCACAAAAGGAGCCAAAGAAGTCATTAGAAATGGTGTAAACGGCAATCAAAGTTTGTCTGCTCTCTTCTTCAAATGTCTCCATGTTAATCAAACATCACATGCAAGATCTGGGAGTTATTTTACACCGGCTGAGCCTCAGGATTAAGAGACGACAGCAATGACCACCGAGCTACTGCAGCTCCAACAACTGAAGGATTTCATTTCCTAGAGATATTTCACTTAAACAAATATGTGCAAGCACAACATCTGAAGTGGACTAATTGTGTGGTTTCAGTCTTTGACAAGTAAAGTCACAAAACAAAGACATTAGAGCTGAAATTGTATGAGCTATCATAGTCCAGAGAGAGGTAGGCACAGGTGAAAATGTCAAATAAAGTCAAACAAAAGCACAGAAATCTCAGCTGTGAAGTCTAAAGCAAAGCATCACAAGCAAAAAAGATCAGAAGTAAAAGAAAAATGACATAAAAATCTGAGTAATTCCCAAAGTATATCTGGGCTGCGTGAGTCTACACCAGTGGTGCCCAAACATTTTCCCTGAGAGGGCCAAATTTAAAATCTATCAGAGGGCTGCGGCCAAATGCAGTAATACATGAAATGCAAACTTCTTTAAAGTCCATTTATTTATTGCAGTTATTTATCCTTCCAGTCTGTATAAAGAACATTCTAGGTTGGTGGTGGTGGGGGAACTGGGGTTCCTCCCTCAGAGAATTTTGAATAAAATAGATGCCATTTCCTGCACTTTGGTGAATTTTACAAAGTTTTATTACAGTAGATTAACAATGAAACAAAAGATGTAAACTCAGATATTGAAATCTCTGACTGCAAAGCTGCAGCTCTGCAGGCAAGGGGGCGTTCACTTCAGGACAAATTGAGGTTGCTGATTGGTCAGTTGCTGACATGCTGGATTGATTGACAGGTGGTGGTGGTGCAAAAAAAAGAAAATCATAGATTTTACTGGCCCATTTGAGACTGTTGTCATTTATTCCATATTCAACATTTGGTGAATCTAAGGTTTGAGAACTGAGCTTCCTTACAATATCCTAATGATGTTTTATTTTTCTGAGGTGCCGAGTTTAGATTTAGGGGTGCTTAGGGGGGGGGGGGGGGGGGGGGGGGGGGGGCGGGGGGGGGGGGGGGGGGGGG